>JAPDSC010032472.1:0-14422 GCA_026290005.1 Latrodectus geometricus
AAAAAAAAAAAAAAAAACTTTTGCTAAGAAAGGAAATATTTAATCTAAATTTCATTTCAGTAGAAAATCAGTGGAGCAATTTTTTTGACAATATATCATCATCATCAGTAGCTCGACAGCCCTGGGTGGACCCTAGCTTTCTCAAGAAAGCCGTGCTATTCCTTCCTTATGTGTGCCACAGCTTTCCAATCTTTGACCCTAATTGTGTCAAAGTCCCTTTGGAGGCAGTCAGCCCACCTCAGTCGGAGTCTACCTCTTTTTCCAATTCCAGTTTGTCTAGCCAACAGGATTCTTTTGGTTGTTCTATCATCTTTCATTCTTATTATGTACGGCCCATTTCAAACATTGTATCTTATGGTACTTAATAATGTCCGGGTCTCTGAATAGCTTGTAAAGTTCAGAATTAGTTCTCCTTCTCTACATTCCATTGTCCCAAACACCACCAAAAATGGAGCGTACAACTTTCTTTTCATAGGCAGCAAGGGTCTTCTCATCAGCTTAAGACAGGGTCCAGGTCTCAGGAGTGTAGTTGAGGACTAATCTGATAAGGCTTCTATAAATCAGTAGCTTGATGCCTCTTTTAACGTTATCAGATTTGAGAAGTTTTCTTATGCCATAGAAGAATCAATTTAATGCAGTTACTCTCTACTTTACTTCTCAGGATTTAGATTTTGGTGTTGATCTCAGAGCCAAGGTAGGTGAAAGACTTCACCTTTTCAAATGTGTATTCTCCAATCTCGATATGCATGGAGGTATCTATGTAATTGACATATTAATTGTACTTAGTCTTATCCTGATTAATTGAGAGATGCATTTTTTTGGCCTCTCTTTCCAGGTCCAGGAAAGCCTGCTTTAGATCATTACGGGTTCTTGCTATGATATCTATATTGTCAGCATAAGCTACAATTTTAATAGAGTTGGAAAAGCTAGTCCCTCTAGTGTTAATTTTTGAATCTCTTCTAATTTTTTCAAGAGCAAGGTTGAAAAGGAGGCATGCTAATGTGTCGCCATGCCTAACGCCCTTTTTTTATTTCAACAGGTTCAGAGAAGCTACTCTGGATCTTGACTCTCACTTTATACAATTTAATGTGAGGGATAATAACTTCACAAGTTTTTCCAGTATGTTAAACAGTCTTAAAACATCTATGGGCAATTCTCTGCTAATGCTATCATATGCTGTTTGGAAATCAATAAAAAGATGATGTGTGTTGATTTGAAATTCCTTAGTCTTTTCCAGAATTTGCAGTTTATTAAATATTTGTTCACTTGTGGATCGATCCCTTAGGAATCCACACTAGTAATCACCTATGATTTTTTCGGCATTGGAAGACAGTCTTGTTAAGAGTATATTAGAGAAGATCTAATAAGATGTGCATAGAAGAAGCAGTCCCCTATAATTTGAGCATTCCAATACGCCTTCCTTTTTGTGAATGGGACATATAATGCTGAGTTTACACTCCTGAGGAAGCATTTCAGTCTCCCATACTGATAGCATAATGTAGTGGATAATTTTAGATCTTCTCCAACATATATTAAAGATAGACATTCTGACGAAATAATATCTAGGCTAGGGGTCTGATATACATACATATACATACATATATATATATATATATATATATATAACATTGACAAGATATATTTGATTAAAATACAAATTTTAAATGTTTTTGAATTAAAAAGGAAATTACTATGAGTATATTTGATTACAAATCAAGTCACTGAGCAAAATATAACAGTGCTGGGTAAAATTTGCACAGTCATAAATCACTATGTATATATCATTAAATACACGAGATCCTTATATTCATAAAAACAATAGTCTTTAGACAATTAGAATAAAAATATTTCAATTAAAAAATGTGAAGTATTTTTCAAAAATTATTTAATAGATACTAGAGTTATATTAAAAAAGCAAATTATTTAATTTAAAAAATAACATTTTTTTTTAATATTAAGTAGATTACTTTTAATGTCAAATAATTATATCTTTGAAAAATATTTTATTAGAAAAGAATCAGAGCTTACTTTCAAATACATTGTCCTGTTTACCCCACTGACTTAAATATTTACCATCAGAGGAAAATCTCACAATTCTCGAATTGCAGTATCTAAAGGAAGAATTTATTCAATTATAAAGTCATAAATGATGCAAAATGTAATATTAAAATTAAACAGTAACAATTTCTTAAAAATTGAGCTTGATACACATTTTAAATAAATTTTGTGCTTTAATATCATACTTAAAATGGACATTCCATAACAAAATGATTTTATTTAAAAATCTAGATTAAATTGGGTTTTCATTTTTATATAATAATTTTCTTCAGAATATATTTACAGAAATACATCTTGTTATAAAAAGTTCAAGATTTAAAAACCATAACCTCAAAGTATTGTGATTTTTTAAATATAATTTCCACTTAGATATAAGACTAACATTTCAGTTACAAAAACAAAATCAAACAAATAAAAATATACCCATCAGCAATGTAAATATCTCCTTTTTTACTGACTGCAACACTTGCTGGCTTACAAAAATGATCCTTATCATCACCAGGAACAAAACGTTCGCCTAATGTAAGAGCAGGTTTTTTCAGATCAGTTGCTTTAAATTGGAAAACCTAGAATTGAAACATTAAAAATAACAAAATAATCGAAAAATAAAGAGAAATTTTCATATATTCAAATATTAATATTTTTTGATGCATTCAAATATTTCTTTGAAGAATAAATTTAGCAGAAAATATATTAATATTGAAAGTATTATATTAAAAGACGTTATAGAAAGTACTTAAAGACCTATAGATTTTTTTATAATTTAATAAAATTTACTATTTATAAGAATTTTAAAATTAGAATTTTATTTTTATGTTTTTCTACCAAAAATCTAGATGATAGTTCCGTTATTAAAAAATTGACTTTTCTAAAAGATTTCCAGCAAGTACGAGAAAATTTGCAAATATGATTAATATAATTTGATAATTTTTCCAATATAAATTCAAATATTCTACCTATATAATAAGATTTAGTTGCTTTTATAATACTCAGGTCAAGTGGTTGTAGTATTTATGTATTAACAGGTAAAAAAAAAAAAAAAAAGTCTACTGGATGTCCTGGAGCATTGTCTATCAAGAGTAAACCTTTGATATATAACTAATATTTTTAGTTTTCAAGTAATTTTCAACCTCTGATACCAGATATATTACTACAAACAAGCAAGGTTATCCTCACCTTAGATGCCTTAAGCCCAGATCTCTTTTTTGATAAATATGTTCACTTAGGCATTTTCTTTCAATATAAGACAGTTTAGTTGGCATTATAAAATTGGTCTGCTGCATATCCACCTACATTAATTATCTTCAGAAATTATTCTTTAAATTACCGAGCTTTTTCATAATCAGCTGAAGCACACCTTCCTTGCATATTGCACAAGGAAAATGTTTTTGAAACTTTTCAAACGAGTTCCTTTAAATAAGTAAAAATTTTTTGGGCTTTTATAAGACAATCATTTATGGAAATATTATTTTGATTGCAATCTTCTATCCAAATCAAACATTTTTCTGTTTTTGGTATTAATGAATCTTTTATGCATCGACCTTCAAAGATTTACTTAAAGAATAATCTAGACATTACAGCACTTTATGAACAATTAAACAAAATGAAAGAATTCTTGATTTGTTTTGCTCCAGATCCTTTGTTATCACTTTACCATCATTTATCTGATCCAAAAAAATCCTTTTTTGCAGTACAGAAATAAATTTATTTAACTTTTGTCTTTTCTTTTCACTTGTCATGGCTGAGAAATAAATAAAATTTGAAATTTCCACACCTTTTAGAAAATATTGCATGTTGCTCTATATAAATACATAGTAATTTATAAATAATTATATACAACACACAAACTACTAGTGTAGAATAATCATATTTTTATTAACAACAAATTTTCATTATGTTGCCAAATGACCTTTTAAGAAATGAAAGGAAGACATTATAATTCACACATTTTGATGTCATACTGATTTAGTGCTCTTGATTGCCAAATAGAAAAATTTGTGTGAAAAGTTATAAATCATAAAAGACTTGTCTAACATTTTGCAATTTGTACACTTCTCCCCAGTAGACACATATATAATCAATGCTCTTACAATTCAAAAACAAGGAACAAATAAAAAAAATTAATTTAATTTTAAATGAACGTAATTGACACAATGCATAAACATACACAAAACTGATTGTGAACTGTAAAAATCATTATAAATTTTGCAGTATAGAAATATAACAAGGGGAGTCCCCTGGTTATAAGGAGGAAATCGCCTGATGTACAAAGCCCATAAAATAGTGTGATACGGAAATACATTAAATGAATACAATGTGATAGGGGGACTATTGTAAAATTTAACACAATTTTTATTAAAATATATAATATAGTCATAAATATTCAAATTATTTTTATAAATTCTATCCAATATAAAAATATTGTATTGACATCACTTTGAAAACTAAAGACTTTAATTAAAAAGTTTTTACATATATGAAATATTCAGTCACTTGAGATATTTTGAACATGTACAGTAATATAATGAAAAATTTAAATCACACATGAAAAAAATTTTTTTTTTTATTTACATTACTTAATATAGAATAAAAATATGTTATTAACAATAAATCATGTGAATAATATCTCAAACTATTATATCCAACTTACCTGATGGAGGGCTACATCTGTTACCCAAAAACTACCATCAGAATTTATAAACAATCCATGTGGCATATAAAATCTAAATAAAAAGAAGGGACATGGAGAAGTTGAGATTCTGAGCAAAGCTTATAAAAGCAAAGCTAAGCTTATAAAAAAATATTAAATAGGATATAACTTACAGATCATCTCCCCATTCTTTGAGAAGCATGCCAGTAGCAGATTCTATAATAACAACAGTTGGTAATCTGATTGGCCCTTCTCCAACTAGTCTATAATTATGATAGTTGTCAAAAGTCCTGAAATCAAATTATGTAATGAAAAGTATAAATACACATAAATATAATAAAAAATAGTATATATATACATATAACATTTTTCATATTCTGCATGTATTATTTATGCAAAATATGAAAAATATATTTAATTTTTTTGAATATATATTGGTTGGTTGTGTTTTGTGGCACAAGGTTCAAAAAGGACAAGTTGCACCAATTGAAAATGTATTGAAAATTCAGTGGTACAATAAGAACTATATTCTATTTCTTTAATTTTAATCAAAATATATTCATTAGATTCAGTTTAAACACGCTAAATTTTTTAATTTATAAATGATTTTATTAATTTGAGAACAGAATGATTACTTATTTTAAATAATAAAAATGGTTCAAATGGAAGGCACATTTACACTATTTACAATAATCAAACACTTTATTCTAATCATTTTTCCATTGGAAGTGCTAGCAGATAAATTGTAGGTAAAATTATGTGAAAGAAGTTTAATTTATAACACAAGGTAACTTAGACTAATTTTTTGATATGTTGGAAATTATAGTTTTTTTTCTCATTCTACTAAATGTGACATTTTATGTTATGTCTATATACAATACACTTAAAATGCTTTTCACAAATACATTCTAAATATCTTGCAGTGAAAAGTTTATTTCAGTGAAAAGATTATATCTGTTGCTTAATGTTTTGCTAACTGTGAATAGTAATTTTAAATATCATAGCAGCATTTCAAGTTAAAATTTCAACATTTTACTGTTTCCAAAATAGTGAACTATTTGGTTCACTATTTTGGAATGATGAACTATTGTTGATTAACCTAAATGAGTGATTCTTAGATACCATATTTTCCTGTATATAATTCGCGGATTATGTGTTAAAAAGTTTCGAATATCATTGTGCATATTATGTGCTGCCAGAGATTATCTGATAAAAAAACATTCTCCATCAGAAAAGTTTACAAGAAAGTTTTGTAATAAATACTGTTTATATGTATTAATTAAATTGAAACTAAATTTCCATAACATGGACTTTTAAATATTTAAATTACTAATTAAATTACTTCTTTAGCTACTTGTTTTGTGGTCTTATTTTGATCACATGAAATAATTCAACCAATAAGTACAGTTTAAAGAGGAATTGAACCACTTTAAATTACACTATCATAAATGATCAACTCATGATAGTGATGAAGCTTGAATCTAATCTTAAGTTTGATAGGACAAGAGCAAAGCATTTTATATTCAAGAACATAAACAAAATAAGAACACATAGACCTGATTTAGTTGAGACTCTTTTCTTAAATGAAAGGAAATTGAAAGTTATATTTCTCATGTGGCACAATGCAATGAAAATTAAAAACTTTGAAATAAAAGGCATAATGATTGCCTCAATGGACACTTGATTCGATACTTTAACAAATTCTTTAACAAAAATGTACGAAAAATAATGTTTATATATATTATAGCATGCAAACTGCCTTTTCATAATATAAAGATCTGTTTAAAAATTCAAAAAGACAAATAAGAAAATTTCCAATATAAATTTTCTATTTTATTCACTTCAACAATGAACCATCCAAATTAAGCTGTATTTTGGAAAACGCAAAAATTCATTAGAAATACATATATAAATAAATTATCCTTACAATTCATTCCATACATGATCGCCACGATGAAAAATAGCCACATTACCACTGCTGTCAACTGTAACTGCAGCTACTTGACCAAATTTTAAATCCTTAACTGGCCATCCAAAAACTTCTTTGTACACTATAATAAAAAAAATAAGCCCACAAAACATGAATATAGAAATTAAGCATAGTAATTATTCTTACAAAAAATATAAAATGGAAATAACTTACAGATTTGCAATCATCAAATCAATTTATAAAAAAAATTCTGTTTCATATAAATAAGATTTTTTCTGCAAGAAAAATTTTTTGTTCCATAACCTTTAAAAATAATCTTTTCAATAAAAACTAATCTCAACTTATAATAATCTTACATAAAAATTCATTTGTATTTAAAGTTTTATATAATTGTTTTATAAAATTTTATAATTATATAAAAAAAATTAATGAACATATGTTGATGCTATAAATGGTATAATGTGTTATTTATGTGTATAAATAATGAGAAAAATATTCACACACACATATATATAATCTTAAATAGAAAACAAAAATGAATAACAATAGTTATATGTAATTTAAATTATTGCACATCAAAAAGAGATGATTATTTACTGGTCAACTTGTTAATATTTTTCTCAGTTATCTAAATTAGCAAAATTTGTACTGATTAAGAATAATCAGTACCACTTGTTATTTTATTTATTCTGGTATTTCATTTTTATTCTACCAATTTATTGCATATGGATATTCACCCCAACATAAATATATAAGTGAGACATTTAAACAAATATATTATAATCATCAAAATAGATTAATCATATGAGGCACTTTCTGAAGTATTAGATTGAAGACTTAATTTTAATCAATTCTTTAACAAAATCTCAATGTTGCAATTTTAGTTAGTAAATATACATCAGATACGTACTTGGAAGTTTTCCTGATTTCATCCTGTATCACAAAAGAATTATCGATTATTAACTAGAAGCCCTCGGCACTATATTGTGAATACTTTTAAAAAAATCTTTATAACAACTTTTGTTATGTCTATTAGCGATAACCTTTTGAAACAATTTTATTTTAAACTTATAAATTAAAGAAAGCAAGAACAAAGTAAGTAAATTTCCAATAATAGTTAACACTAATGATTCATTACATGTTTGAATATTATTAACTTATTTTAATAGCAGAAATAACTGCCCTAATTCTATACTCTTTCTTTAAAACATTTCACAAAAATTATTTGCATTCAAAAATTTAATAAATGCATATTCTAAATTTTAGATAAAATTAAAAATATAGCACATTTAAGTTTTTCCATCAAAATTTTGAATACAGTAAAAATATTTTATTTTTGGTTTGAATAGTTTTTTAACATTATATACAAAATAAAATCAATTTAAGTAAGTTATCACAACACTTACTTGACAAGGAATACTAAATTTATGGTAATGCTTAAAATCAAAATAATTAGGTATTTATTACCAAATGTATTAATGTCACAATAAACAGTCAAACAGTACTGAAATGTTATTAGCTTTTTGTTGTTTCATGGAGAAATTCTTATAAATGTTGAAAACAGAGTTAACATATCCCAGAAAAAGAATAAAGAAAATTATCAATAGGTAAGCTATTAAAAATAAATTGATGCTCAAAACTAAGCAAATTTGCACATCTTATCAAATTCCATGAAAAAAACTGAATAAAATAAAAGGTAACTTCAAGAAGAAAATCTTGTGTATCAAACACATAAACATACACATATGTATGAGAAGAGAAATAGATTTTATAAGTGTGTAGCAGAATTCACATTTCATTTCATTGCATAGTCCATTGAATTTTAAAGTATTCTCCATGTCAAATGATTGAATTCAATTCCAAACCTAAAAACGAGTAACTACAAATTATTCGATGATTAAATGAGATGGTGAATCATGGATGGACTAGAAGCAGACCTGCTTTAATTTCAGACGTAAAAAGTTAAATATAACAATCACTGTTACATCTAACTTACAGAATTAGCACTAAGACACCAGATCCATTGTAAGAAAGCATTGAAATGTTTTCTAAAACCAATTACCAAAGAAGAGATTTCCATTAATTTTTCCTTGGAAGTGAAGCATAGTAATAAGTTTTCTTACATGGCCAGACAAAAGTTCCATTTCAAGGGTTATTTTCAGAGAGTTTAATAAGAAAGGATTGTCTGAAAGATCTGCTGTTTGAGTAAACTACGCTATTGATTATTTCAGTGAACAGAAAAATAAAATATTTCAGTGAACAGAACAGTTTAGTATGGAGCACAGGTATAGCTGACCATTCTTTAATCCCAAAACTGCTTAAGACTATGGTGCAGCTTGTCCTTTTTGGAACTCGCGCCATAAAATCCAACCAACTAACTTCTTAAACCAAATCATTGGATTTTGATTTATTTTCATACAAAGAGAACCAGGAACCTGCTACCTTCCGTCCAATGTCCAAAAAATTAACCATTATAACAGATGAAAGCTGATGGTCTAGGCACACCAATATTGAATTTTTGTTCCTCCCTTAATATTTTTGAAACAAACATTGTATTTAGTGTGAAGTAAAGATGAGATCTTGAAGCTGTATGTCTACCTTTCAAAGACAGAAAATTTGACTTTGCATTTTTTTATGTAAACAATAACTAACCACATAAAATTCATCTGCCTGAGGATATTTACCAAGTGGATTGACCAACCAAACTTCACATCTCAACTCTATAAAGCATGTTTGGGAAATTTGTGAGAGAAATAGCAATTCCCAGAAAGCCTCCACTTATTATTCAGTTCTACTTATTGTAATTCTGTTTTCAGTGTCTGAAAACAGAATTACAATAAGTGGAACTCATTGGAATCCAATGCTAGTGGAATTAATTGGAACTTATCAACTGCTCCACTTCTAATAAGTGACTGTCTTAGGCATCTACATCTGTAGAAAAAGATATACTTCTATTTGTGTTTACTTTTGTAGGCACTATTTTATATCTTGCAATTCAATTCAGTTTTATAAATGATCATCCATATGCATGTTACTTTGCTCCTATAACAGCAATGTTTTAACCAAATTTTATTGAAACATGTTCAATATTCTTGAGAAAATCAACCAAATATCAAAATTCTCTTGATTTTGAACATTAGTATAGAAATAAAGTATCACACACATTTTATCATTCAAAAGGATATATAACCAGATTTTGGCCTCTAACATAAACAATAAAGATAATCTTGTTTTTAGAATGATAACTAAAATAAGTATTTGATTAAAAAAGTTAAGAGGAATATTTTGGTAGATTTATTATCAAGAAAAATAAACCACCATTTTATAAGTATACAAATCGATTCACTTTAGAATAAAATGTATACATTGCAGAAAAAAAAAATCTTATAAGTAATTTTTTATAAATAAAAGCAGAATTGAATAAATTTTTTTTATTAAAGTAAGTATAACAATGATTTCTATTTGAATTGAGATTATGATAATGAAGTTTGACTACTCTTAACTTCTATACACTTTTATTCTTCATATTTATTATATTTAATATATAATTTTTATAAATACATTTTATTTTTACTTACTATATTCATTATTTAATTTTATTTTTGCAGATGTTGGATCAAGTTGAGGAATTGAATTTAATAAAACATAATCTGGGTTGAAAGAAGAAAAACTGAGTTTGTCATCTTTGAAATTATGAAATGAAATAGCAGGCTGATGGTGATTATTTCCAAATGACTGTTGCTCCATTTCTGGATTAGCTGGTAACGGGGAATCATTACCAAGAGGCAATGCATCAACTAGTTTCCTAAACTGTACGCCTATGCAGGGAGGAGATTGGCCAGACAGAGCATTTCGATAGTCTGTGTAATACATCACGTATAAGTTGCACATTTCATCGTTAGATGAAGAACTAACAGAAAAAAAGAAATCTAATTAATCAAAAACGTTAAACTAATTAAATTAATCTTAGTTAACTTATTGTATATAAAATAAACTATTTTTGATAGAAATATATATCTTCCATACTACAACTTAAGATAAAAATGTAGCTATTTTCTAGCTTGCAATGCATCAAATATAGCTTATTTTAAATTTAATTTAAACTATTATACAGCTTGAATTAATTGGGACAAATATGTCCTTATTTGAGATGGTATGTAATTACCAGTATTGTCTCAAACCACTGCAAATCAGTTGTATCTGCCTAAAAATAGTATGATGGTTCGTTTACGACTATAATTTTTTTTAGTTGACTGCTTTAAGATGTAGTTGTGAATCTTTCAGGGTGGATCCTGGTGTTTATAATTTTGTTTTCTTTGTAACATGCTACTTTAGCTTATTCAAATAAGGGTATAGCTCTGAAAAAGCATTAAAAAATAATAGCTGTTAATGAACAAACTTCTATAAGAGAGAGGCATATTTACACCAACTTATGTAGATATACAAGAGCTTCAAGAGTTTTAAGAACATTTAAGTATTCAAAATCATTTCTCCAAAAAGAAAAATGTGTGTGCAAACAGAAAACTTTAAGAACTGGTGGAGGTTCTGATAATAAATAGCAAAATAGCTAGATGAAAAATAATATTGAAATGAGTTCCTTAACTGTGTGAAAAAGACTTCCAGCTAGTCATATGTCAACAAGATGAAGAAAAAACGATTTCTAAATAATGAAATGATGAAGAAATAATTCAAAAAATAACAATCATGGACAGTTAACAATTGGAAGGTGATTTTCAGTGATACAACACATTTATTTGTGTAGGGATACAAATCAAGAATGGTTAAACAAAATGAAACTCTGACTAGCTTCATTAAAAATAATCACTCTTAATAAACACACTTCTATACACAGCAAAATAGATAGTAAAATATCATTCTAAACAGATATTTTAAAGATTTTTCATGATAAATAGCACTGAGTGCTTTACTCTTTTTAAAAGCAATATGAATTTTGCCTTACATAAAAATATTATGCGGTAAGATTGTTCATTTAATGGAAATATTTGGCAGAACATTTCAAAATTATTTAGCCCTTAGTCACAATTTGAAATAAGTCGAGATTTTTATGTAGAGAAATAGAAGTTCTTGGTATTTCAGTAGACTTGAGTCCAATAGTAAATTTATGGCATATTCTCAAAAATCATTCAGATAAGATGAACTACATGAAAATAAATGTTAAAAAGTGCTATACAACTGTGGTTCCTTGGTGATGAAGTCAAGAGTATGTGCGTCACACTAGTGAAGTCAATACCAAAATGTACGGAATGGCCCTTTTTTTTCTAAAGAACATATTTCTAAATAAAAAATTTCTAATTCCACTTTATGTAATGGTTAAAAGCAAAGATTTTAGAAAAAAATCACTTTTTCCTTCATTTGTCCCAGTTAATTCAAACAGTATTGTAACTATAAGATAATATTTTCAGGGAATATTTATTAAAAAGCAAGTCTTATCCAAATTAAAATAGAATCAAAACGCACAAAATCTTTCCCCAAATGTTTAATTTTTAAAATTAAATAAAAAATTAGCATAATTTCCATTTAAAAAATGTTATTCATAATTGAGAGTATTTTCTTTATATGAAAAAGAACTTCAGAAATAACTGTTTTTAATTTAAAGCTGATTTATTTATTTTCATATAAAATTTAATTACTATTTACTTTCAAATTATGATTTTACAGCAGAGAGTATATTAAGAATATCAACTAAATTCTTACCCTATTTTAACAGGTACATCCACTTCTGAGGAATTGTAAGTACAACGAGCAGCCTAAAAAACATTCGTATATTACATTTAAATGAATATATTAATTTTTAAAAGCATTTGTATAAAATAAAATATAATATTGAAAAAAATGTACTTTCATTAGAAAATCTTTAAAGATGCATAAACAATTATAAAATATTTGCATTTGCAATTATTTATAATCAAACTTTTAAAAGTCTAATTTATTATCTGAATAATCTTTAAGCATGAAAATTTTTTTCGCTCATTGAACCAATTTTGGTCCTATCAATACTAACACAAACATGATACGAGCAATAATTATACTACTGGGCATTAAAGTTGTTATATCAAGAGAACATATACATGCATGAAACTTACATGACTGGATATATTGTGATATGTAAATAATTACCTCTTAATGTATTCATGAAAAATTGACAATAGCGATCTGTTCAAAAGATATTGTGCAGCAAATTTTTCCTCTAAAAATTTCATTTGAACACTATTTCTTTATGAAAAATTGTTGCAATAACTTTAAGTGATAAGCATCACACACATTTCTGATTTTGAAAGATTAAATTGTAGCCTAAAAAAATTGAAATTAATATTGGATTGCAGAATGTTGATTTGACATAGTGAATTGAACTGCCTAATGGCCTAAAGTTGCTGTAAATCATTTTAATGTTCACTGCATAAGTGTTTATCAAGTAGACTTTCTCATAGACAGAGGGTCATATTCAAGTGTTGTTAGCGAGGAAGATTCTCAAGCATGCATCTGAATAAGTGTGCAAGCAGATAGTATAAGCACATCTCTCAATTGTTCAACGAATCCTAACAATGAATAGGATAGATTCAAATGGGCTATGAATGACTCCAGTATTGCTAATTTAACATTATGTGGACTTCAACCTGTTGTAAGGCACTTAAATATCCACCATGTAATTACTTTGCAGGTGGAATTTTCATAGTGGGTTATATTCGAGTGTCACAAGGAAGGAAAGTCAGAAAACTTTCAGTACCCACACTGACAACATGTGATTGAAACCTGAAACTTTTAAATATACAGAGTGGTGTCCTACTACTAGACCACTGAGATTCTCAAAGTTGATGTTTTGATACTGCATAGTGGACAATCTGATGGCTGAATGCTGTTGTTAGGAATTTCAGTCTCACAGCATAATTTGCTTTCCAAGCGGACTTTTTAGACAGATAGCAGATTGTATTCATCTGTTGCAATACAAGAAAACTAAAAACTTTTAAGCATCCACACCACTGCTACAGACATGCATACTGAAAGCAGTACAGCAATAACCAGCTCCCATTGCTCAACAGAAGTTGAATTTGAACTAAGGACCTTGTGATCTCAAAAACAGTCTTATCATGAATTGTGAATCCAAGTATTGCTGTTTGCATCAGTCAAGATATGACTTTTCACAAAATATGAAATTGAATCATTCTGGATGATCATAAGGAATAAAATAATGGATCTAAGTGGCCAACTATCATCAACATCCAAGAAAGTATGTTTTGTACATGGGTTTAATGAAACATAGAACCACATCATAAGCCTTGAGACCTGAAATAGAAGTTTCTACAAGATGAATATGAACAATTCAACAGAATTTGGAGTAGCACTGATTATCAGTTCGACAAATATGATTTTGGCTACCCTTAACATTACATTCTAGACAAAAATACTTTCAATTGTATGATCAGTGAACTTAAACATATTTTCAGATAAATACTAGTTCTGTTTACAGAATCACGATAGTCACATATGTGTTTCATTTCATCTAAAGAACACACATACTGCCAGCATGTATTTGACATCATATAAGAAGATCATTTAGAATGAAAGAATTAGGTGCCACTTAATATACAAAAAAATATCTGTTCATCTTTTGTTTATACTCATGGCACTTTAAACAGTGGCAAACTATATTCTGTTAAGACCTATGAATGTAATCTTTAAGATCGTTTTTCAGCAGGATGATATGTGCCTACATATTGAAAATATTGTAGTCACCTTCTTATACACAGGAAATATTTGTCTGTTTC
>JAPDSC010032472.1:14822-53905 GCA_026290005.1 Latrodectus geometricus
TATATGTCATCCAATCTCTAGCCGCCCAACCTGTCCAGTGGCAGAATGCCTGACTCCAGTAGGGAGGTCCTAGGTTTGAATCCTAATTCAGGCATGGATGTACTTTTTCTTTGTTTTTGTCTCCTTACATGAATGAAGTATGAATGGTTTCCTATTCTATAAAATTGTACCTATACAATGTGTGTACTGAGGAAGTCAGACTCCACAACAAATTCTGGTTCAGTTAGAAAAGTGGAGCAGTGCACCTCATATTACCAGCCTGGTTGGCACTTGAAAAAAAATCCAATTTCTATGTGATTTAATGCTTAGGCATATAGATGCTGTTATAAAAGCCAGAAATGGTTGGTCATGACACTGATTTTTGAAAATTGATATTTACAAATTCTCCAAAAAATTTATTACTTGTAACTCTCAGTATAATATTAGTCCAATATATACTATGTTATTTGGATTTTTTAATAATTTTGATCAACAATATAAAATGTTTCTAAGTTTCATCTGAAATTTGGAATTATTATAGTGGCAGTTTTTTTCTAATCTTATTACAAATGACCTCAAAAAGAGACAGATCACATGTTCTCAAAATGAAACCAATTTCCCACAAGAATATTGCATAAGCAAGTACCTGATGGATGCAAAAAGAGAGACCAACCTAAAATAACTTTTATGTTGAATAATCCTAAATGAAAGAAATAATTTTGGATGGGCCAGCTCATGAATGGCCAAAGAAGCAGCTCTGAGCATAGAAGACCAAAGAAACTTGTGACTTCTTGACACACAGAGTTGTAATGAGCTACAAGGCAAGACATTTTCTAAAAGTCACTTTTTGACAATTTCCATAAGTGCAGAAAATTTAGGACTAAATAGGATTATAAAATATTCCTCATTTTTATAAATAATACATTGAAGCATTTAACTTTTAATATCCTACAGTATATAAATTCCTTAACAAAATTGTTAAATATAACCTTACCAATGTTATCTAATAAAACTCCATTAGCATTTATAATTTAAAAAAATTACAATATTAAAATGTAAATAATACAAAGCATTAAAAAAAAGATAAAATAAATAAAAACTGGCAGGACTTAATATTTTAAAATTTAGGATATTGAAAATAAAGTTTTATGCCTTAAACATTCATATTATGTATTGTATGAATAATTTAATTCTTATAACTAAACACAAAGCTTGAGCATTTAAGCGAAAAATTAATTTTATTGTTGGCATAGTCATCTAAGCATAAAAATATTCAGAGCAGATATATAAATATAACTTACTAAAATGTCATCACTAGTTATTGTATGAATTCTCTCCAAAGGATAGAATGCCTAAAATAAAATATCAATGTAAACATTGAAAATGAGTTTCACAGTAGAAAGCATAAAGAAATTGAGAAATATATTATAAATTAATCTTTATTTTATTATTAATACATAAATATATTCATATATTGAAGAATATCACATAAGAATGTCAAGAATTGCTTAAAAAATGAATAACCACAACAGTTGTCAAATAAACTTTGAAATAAAATTTTATGAATTAAAAGAGAGTTAAGTAAAATCATTTTAAGATGGCTCAAACATTAAAAATTTTTAAACAGCTGCTGCTCACTTTCTTTCAATTTGCTTAAGGTCATTGAATAAATTCAAATATATAATTTTGTTTACTGTGAATGAGTTTTAAGGAAATAAAAGAGCTAAAAAAAATTATAGAAATTATAGCTATTGTCTACTTAATTTCCTCAAAATAATAAATTGTTAGTTTAATAAATAATTTTTCAGAATAAGAAGAATAAAAATTAAGTGGCAGGAGAAACATTAATACACTGTTAACATTTTCCGTAAAAATGCACAGTTCATTCATTTTTTTTCAAGTATTTCCCTGGAGTATGTATGGAATATGATCCTTCAGAATCATAAATGCTGTACAGAGAAGTTATGAAAGATAAAACTATTATCCAAAAGACTATTAGTATGCAAAAACGCAAATGTATGAATGAAGAAGTACCATAAAAAAGTGTTATTAAAAAAAAAAGTAATATAAAACAAAATTTAAGCTTTTATTAAAAAATAATAAAATAAATATGAATTTATTTGTAATACCAAGGAAGTAAATAATTTTATTTGGGGAACAGAAGTTCATATAAAAAAGTAAAACTGTTTTATGATGAAAGATTTAATATAGAATATGCATGAAAGATTTAAAGATGTAATACTTTAGTTTCCTATTTGGCATTATGTGGAAATCTTAACAAGTAAATTAAACTTTGTTTCATTAATGACTAGATTTTGAACTTTCGTAAAAAGGCTAGGTAAAGAATATTCTATAAAATACTGGATTTCAAATTCTTGGAACTTCGGCAGGAAAAATTCTTCCTAGGAAATCATTCAAACTTAAACATTATTATATAATATTAGTTACGTAAAGTTGTCCCAATTTATTCTAGAACTAAGTGATGATATCTAAAAAATGATTTTAGAAATAAAATTTAAATTAATTTAGTTATAACAATATAAGAATAAGCTTACAATATCAAAAGTCATCACTAAATAGGTTTAATGAAATACTGCAACTGAATATAACATACATTTCTTCAGAAAATCTGTCTAAAATATTGCTCAAAACTTTTAAATAATCACAATATACATTTTTGTACAAATGTAATGTCAGCTTTATTATGAGAAATTATTTTACAAGAAACATGAATGATTTAAAGAATTCACTGATTTAATTGTCCCCCCCCCTCAATGCCCTGCCAATACTATTTTAACCTTTCAGAACTACAAGGGGTAAAAGTGACCACCTTTTTTCTATTAGAGCACCTGGTGTGAATGTCCATGAAAGTTGATACATCTTCATAATTTAGAAGCAGAAATCTAGCAGGAGACTCCCCATTCAGCCTGTCACCCCTAGAGGTATCATTTCACAATCAGGACATTGTTAGCATGACATATTTTATGAGCTCCATAAGTGAATATGATGGATCTTTGGTTTGATTGAGATTCAAACTCTTTACCTTTCAGTGATAGCATTCTAATGAGCAGATCACAGCAACCTTCTTATTATAAAGATGACAATTTTGGTATCGCAATCATCTACAATTGCCACATTTAAAACATAAAAATGTCTAATTTGGTCAAGATAAAAAATTACACTAAATACAAATTTTTAAAATTATTCTTAATCCTTCCACAAAAATTCTCATTTTCTTTTTTTTTGTTATTCGACAAAAACGTTAAACAAACTTGATTGTATAATCCAAAAATTTTTTTTTTAAAAAAAATGATAGTTCTGAGATATGATAATTTATGAGATGTTATTAAATAGAACATTAATTTACACCATATGATGGTAAGATTTTTGTTTAAATCGTTTTTAAATGGAAACGGATATTTACACACTAATATTGCGAATTGGTACAGATAATTAAATATTATCAGGGGAGACATTCAAATATAATTAAAATAACTTTCTTTCATACATCAATTATAAATTATAGGAAAAAATAAAATGAATTAACTTACTTGTGGCCACTGAGGATTGCCCTTAGCTAAAAAATTCCAACTATTATTCAATGTGTTGTAATAATAACCAGTAACTACTTCTCCAAGTCTGTGTGTATGAACACGATAAGCAAAGGGATGAATAATATAGCTCTCATCAAATTTACAGTTCATATCAACATGATATTCTAAAATTAAATTTATATAATATTCATAAATATACTAAAATATTGAAATCGTGATACCTTAAAATAATTATAATTTAATTACAAGATAAGAAAGCAAATAAACATAATAGACACTGTGATCACTATGAAGTGTGTAATTCAATATAACATAAACTGATACTGAATAATCAATTTTTTGGTAAGAAAATTTTAAAAATGATAAAACTCCTAGCATGAAAACTAAAATACAAAAAAATTTTCAAGATTAAAAAATTAGCAAAAAATAAAATAAATAAAAAATATAAATGATATAAATAAAATTTGAAATTGTACTTTAAAAATTGCTATTCATTTAAAATTATAAATTAAAATAGAACATATCAGAATTCCACATCAGACTTACTTGGAGTATGAGGAGGTATCTGACCATAACCAGCCAATAAAAGACGTATTCCAGTGATATATCGAGGTCTAAAAATATAAATAAGAAAAACAATTAAAAACGAAAACTGATCAAAGTAATTATCAAATAATAGCATTTTGTTTTAACTAGAGAGATGCAGTAAACATCTATTATCATTAACTTTTTTATGCATATTGATTCAAAGAAAGGATTATATACTTGTTATGTTAACTTATATTGATAAAAATTTTAAAATAAGATAAAACATTATTGAATTTCTACACAAGAAATGATAGTTTATAACACAAGAAGTATCAATTATTAATAAATTAATTATACTTTATACTAATGTTTATGTTAATCATGAATGCTAGCAACAGCATTACATTGGAATAGTAGTATTAATTTTAGCAAGACAGTAATACTAAAAATTGTGCATTCTAAAATTGTTTCATTGAATATTCAATATAGTAAAATGTAATGTATATAAGTAAATTATGTAATGTTAAATTAACAGAAACAGCAAGAAAGTCACATGCTGTTGAAACTTTACTTTGATTTTTAAACAGATTTAGTGAAAATTTTCTTTTATATATATTCATTTGTTCATATAAATTTGTTATAAAATATACATTTTTTTATAAAGATATGTATGTGCTTCAACTAGTTATTCAAAAGAAATTAATTTATCTAGGTTTACAAATATATTCTTGAGAAATTAGATTTTCGTGTGAATAGCAAAACAACCTTAAACTTTAATCTCAGAAAAAATCATAACTTTAAATATTTTGAAGGAAAATAACTGTAAAAGTTAAATTCTTAAATAAAAATACTAATAAATGCACTTTATTCTAGTCATAAAAATAGGCAAATCTCTTAATGGTATGGATTCTATTAATTTTAGTAAGCAAAAACCACCACATGATCACTTTTCTTACACTTTAGTTGCTCTTTATTAATTAACTCAAGTAAGTTTTAAAAATGTTAAGCAATTAATTAATTATTAACCTTTTAGTTTCAATTATTTCCACAAATGCTACATTTCATTAAAGCCTGGAAATTGAGGAATAACTTTCTTATTTTTAATGAAACTAAAAATGTTTTTATACTTTTTTTTAATTGAAAAAATTTAATATCTGCAGAATTTAGTTTAAAATAAAACTTATTATCAACAATCTGAAATTTAAATCCTGTTAAATATCTTGAATGTACAAAGTTCAAGACCTAAAAATCCAAATAATTTTACATTCTTTTTGTTCAAAGCAAACTAAAAATTTTTATCTCTTAATTGTGAGTTAATTTTTAGACTAATATATTAAAATCTAATGCATTTAATTTAAAATTAATTTGATAATATAACATTCTTCCAAAAATGTACAGATCATTTTTGGAATATTTTGCATGTAAAATCCTTTTGAATTTATTCTATTTTTATAAATTTATTCTGGTGAAATTTCATTATAAAAATGCTTTAGTTTGAAATTCATTAGAATGAATAACATTTTCTATTATTCAAGTACAAGCATATTTATATATTTTTTTATTTCACTATTCAAATTTTGTGCTAAAAGCCAATTTTGTTAACATTTGTTTACTTAATAGTCTAACTGAATTTCAAATTGTCACACAACTTCCTTTAAATTTCTGTAACTATTCTAAGCTTCTAATTTAAACATAATTTTCAATTAATTTATACAAACAATTAATTCTAATTTTTATATAAACAAATTTTATAACAATTTATACAAATCTCTGGTTTGCTTTTAAAGGTTTTGATGCTTTTTCTTTATATTTTTAATGATTTTTAACATTTCTTCAATTCAAGAACTGTATGTATATATTACGAAAAACATCATAATTAAAATATTTTTAAAGATTTAAATTAATTTCATGAAAATAGCTTGCAAAAATCTTTTAATATTTGAAATTTTGAATTTTGTTTATTTTGAAATATTACAAATGTTTTTAACAGAATATCATAAAATTGAAACAGCTCTTAATGCATGTCTAGCTAAACTTATTTTATTCGAATACTTTCATCATCATTTACCACTTTTACATTTTTCATTTTTAATATTGCAATAAAACAAGGAACTTTTTTAAAGAATTATATATATATATTTTTAAGTACTCAATAATTTTGCTTTTGAGCACTAAGCATTTCCCTTAACTAAGTTTTAAAATTAAAATAAAAGCACAACTAATATTGAACTGGTGAATTATCAGATTACTTTTGAATAAGCTTTTAAAAGGGAAAATAAAAGCAATAAATTTGATTTTAAAATTTTTTTCACAAATACACAATAAAAAATAAAAATTTTCAATCGGTGATATGAAAAATATACAACACGTTTTTATTACACAATCAATGTTTAAAGTTAATTTATTAAGATGGAGACATATTCTTAATTTTCTTTGGTCTGACTTTGTTAAATATCAGAAAACAATAATGAAAAAATAAACTAAATAGTAGTATAATGAATTACTATCCATCTAATTAATATTAAAATAACACTGTAGAGAAAGCTCAAATTTTCTGATATAATTGAAGAGTACGAACACTTTTTAATTAAAAATATAAGACCAATCAGATGATCATATTAATAATCTCAGTTATATAATAAGGTAAAATGATTTAGTCATAAATGATCATGAATACAATACTTAGGGACAAAAAGAATAAAAACCAAAATATTGATTTGAGAATCATTTTTGTAGAGTGTATACACTCAATGATTATAACATCTATATAAATAATAACTTTTGTATACCTAAAAAGGCAATTGAAAATATAAATTTTTACAAATTATTAATTTAAATAATTATAAATAATTAAAACCAAAATTGTATGTGAAATTTTTACCTTTGAGTTGTTAGATGAAGTTTAAGACCACTGTTATCTGATAATGTGCTTTCTGAAAATAATTAGAAATTAGTGAAACTGGTCTAAATTACCACAACAAAAGATAAAAGAGTTTATACATAATACCTGGCAATGGAGATCCATAATGAATTTGCAAAACCAAATACTGGATAGTACTATTACCACTAATCAAAAATCCAACATCTAATAAAGATAAAAATATTTTAAGTTTAAAAATGAATCTAGGTACATGCAAAGACATCATTTTATTAAATATAATTTATGTTTCAATAGATAAGTAGAATGAAATTGAAAATAATATATAGTTATTTTTTGTATAGTTACTGCAATGTACAGTTATTGCTTTATACTTGATATACACAATATCAGTGGAATATTAATAAACTATCCATTCAGTGTGTATTAATATACACTGAATAAATAGTTTCTAAATACTCTACTGATACTCTAGCAGTTATAACAGCGTGAATTTCTAAAAGAATTGACTGTATTAGCCTTTGAAAGCAATAAAATATTTGTCTGTATAAAAGAAATTGCTGCTCCCAGTCGATTATTAAATGATGGTTGATCAAAACTTTGAACCCTTATCACCCTCATGTGAAAAATGCTTTTTTAGGATTCAAATGAGGGGACTGTGTGGCCAGTGGAATAAGTTGAATTCATTATTCTTTGGGGACTACTTCCTGATACAAATGACATAGACCATTCTTCTGCTAGAAGTAACCTTCTGATGGAAAGAATACAATCCTAAAGAGATGAAGATGATTGGTGATCATTAAAGAATTGCTCTGCAGTTATCAATGGACCAAGACTAAGCCAGTGAAACATTTCCCAGACAATTGCACTGATTCCAGCAACTTGAATAATGGTAACTTAACAGATGGGATCTTACAGTTTGATGTTATTGTCTACAAATTTTACATCACCCAAATACCTAGTGCAACAGAAAGCAGGATTTATCTGACCAGCACATTATTTTCTAATTATCAATGATCAAATGTTGATCAAGATCATGGGCAAACTGGAGATGTTATTTATTTTTTTGGTCTTTGATCAAGATCGTAATTACCTGAACTAGTCATTTTCTTTCTATGCTCATCTTTGTCAATGCATAGGATTAGTGCATTCAGATATATTATTCAGTTGTCCAGCATTAGTTGACAAATTGAGACATTTCTCTTTGCATAAACAAGTAATCTCTTTCTATGGTCACCTCTTAGATCAAGGAGCAATTTATAAACATAGGCATTCTCTGACAAGTTTAGCCAGCCTTGATAAGCCCTTGAAATGATTGTTTGGGAAAAATCTAGCAAATATGTGGGGTTCTATAAATACTCAATTGAGTTGAAGGAATATCAACTATTATATCGTGCTCAAAGTCACTAAATACTTTATGTGGGCACCAATTTCCAAGTAATCATTAGATACGTAACAACCCTTATAACAATGCATTTGCATATTTGTGGTATTCCTAATAAACTGGTTAATAGCTGTTGATAGAAAGAAATTTTAGAAACTGACAAAACAACAGATGAAATAGAAAGTTTATATAATAAGTAACTTGTCATTTTAAAAATAAAAATATGCAAAAACAAGTAAATCTCTTCAATCAATTTGTTACGGTTGAAAATACTGTAAGTAAAAAATGCAAAGCTCAAAAAGGATACAGTATTTAAATAATTTCAACGGGCTATGTATACAAAGTAATTCAAATTAATTTAAGGCTTCATTTAATATATTAAAAACAGAAGTATAACTAAAAATATTAATTTGGTACAAATGGAATTTAATCTTGTAATTTAATACATTTCAGAAAATTTTGTAAACAAGGAGCTGCTTTATAATACAAAGTTAATCCAATAGAAAAAATAATTGTTAAAACATTCAGAGTCTGAAACAATATAACAAAGTTAGTAAATTGTGAAATTATACTTTAAAGTTACACACAAAGGAAATTTCTTGAAAATACAGAAGATCTTACAAGATCTATAAAAAAGAGTGATTAAAATGGGGGGAGGTTGTTTTTTTTGTATAATATTGCAGCATACAATCAATAGACTCATTTGTTGCAAAAAATATTTGAAAGTAAATGTCCATTAAAAAATGAAAATAAAATTTTTATATTAAAACTACAATGAAATGAAAGATAATATAAAAATTTCCTGATTGAAGTAATCATTTATTTCTTTTTTAAACATCTTAGAATATCTGTAAATAAAATAATTTATTAATAAAAATGCTCTCCCTTGCAAAATATATTAATATAAATAATTAACCTTCTCTTTACACAGAATAACTTACCTAATGGAAGGATGAAAATAAGCTTAATATTCTGATCATATATATAAAGCCAGTTTTACAAGTTTAAATAAAAACATATTTATAAATTCAATATAAAATTTCAAAGTTACCTATTTCTAGGTATTTTTCTATTCAAAATGCTCATTTTTACATCATAAATATTTTAAGACAATATTTTAAACACAAATTTTATTAATTTCTTTATCATTTTAACTTATCATTCGATTTCAGAAAATATAACTTAAATTTTTATTTCATATAATTTAATTTTTATTCTGTAAATTAAATGAATATCTACTTTTTAAATTACATTATTCTTTTACTTAACTGTCATTTCTTTTAACATGAATTTTATCATTACACAAAAATTCCAAACAATTTTAAGATACAAATCTTTTATGTAAAATTAATGAAATTGCTATAAATTGGTATTATTCTAATGAAATAAAAATAAAATGACAACTTATAATTATTAAAGAAAATTTACATTAAATTAAAAAAAATGCATGAATTTAAATACCTGGGGGTAACTCAATTGATGGTGCATTTTTTGCCCATCCATACATAATGGTCATTTTAGCACATACATCCCCATGAGCACAGTCCCTAAGTCAGGAAAGCGTTATTTTAGACTTTAAAGAAAATAATCAGGTATAATACCCAGAAATATCTAAGAAATCTAGAAATAATGTTTAGCACTTCAAGCTGATTATTAAAAGAAAACATATAATCTAAAGTATAAATATTTTGTATGGTAAACACGTTTTTTATTTGTAATGTATTAAACTTCTAAATTTTATTTCATCATTGAAATTTGCAGAAATTCTCCAATTAAAAATTAATTTTTTAAATACTGCATAATTCAGAGAGAAATTTTAATTTGTATACTATATATTGTGTTATTTCAAACAGTTATCAACATTTATATATAGAAATTTTTTCCTATAAAACACAGTTAACATCTAAAAAATTGATTATTCTGGAAGGAAATATACATGTTTTAAAAAATCTACATATAGTCTTCAACTTATTAATACATTATGGTAATGCATTGGTTTCTGTATTGTTTGATTTTATAAACCAAAACTTTTGTAATGAAATATACATGAGTAAACTCATTTAAGCAGTCAACTGAAATAAATTTTATGTTTATTAAGAGTTACACTAGAATATAATTGTTCTATAATATTTTGTAACTTCCTGAAATTAATAATTGCTAAAGTATTACACCAATGTTTTCAATATTAGGTACAAATATATACTTTTTATTAAAATATTTCATTAAACTTATAAAAGTAAGCAAATTTTTTCCCTTGCAAGTCTAAATTCGATTATAAACTGTTGTTTGAAATATTATTCACAATAAAGATTGAAGTCAGCAGGAAGCCTTTTTTTTGTACAAATAATAAAAAATTATCACTTATTTTGGGATATCTAAACTTAGATACAACTAAAATATCATTTTATGTTTACACATTTAAATTAATATTGTTCTACTTTGCTTTTATTTTTTAATAAAAGGTCTTGCAGTAATCATACGTTTAAAATGACATAGTGCTTTACACATGTCTTAATATAAATTATTAAAAAACTATTATATTTTAAATAACATTGTCACAATGACTCTTATTAACTCATTTTCAAATATTTTAAAAATTATTAGATTAACTATTATGCATGCTATTATTCCTATCAAATTGTTTGCATCATAATAAAATTAAAATTCTTTAATTTTATTATGTATTTATTACATCATAATTTTTTAAAAAAGAGCTTGTGAAGAATAGAAAACTACTTAAAAGCAATGCATTTTATTAGTTTTACTTATATTCAGATGATATATAAGTTTAAGATATTCCCTTTTCATATATTCTTTTTTAGATTTTTATCACTTAAATATTGACCATTAGCATTTTATGTTTTGTGCATGAATGGTATTATTTATATAAATAAAATTTTCTTTGAGTTAAACAATATACAGTTAAAATTCAACTCTTGTTTAAAAATAAGTAAACCATTCAATTTATCACTTTAACTAACACTTCAGTAAAAGAAGAAAATCTGCTTTGATTATACATGCAACAATCAAATCTATTTAAATTATATACTTTGCTTAGATTTTATATTATATATTATGCAATATTTGTACAGATAAGATAGATTTTTGAACCACTGGTTAATTTATTTCTGTAAACCATCATACTTACCGTAAATAAAATAAAACGTGAAATAATTTCAAACATGAATAATTATAAAACTGTACTTTAAAAAGAAACATTATGAAATCCTTTTTGATACATTTAAATTTTTATATCTTTTTACAATAATAACAGCTCTGATGGTTTGGTTTGTTTGTCACTCCATTGTCACTTTTTGCCCATAAGAGCCAATTAAACTAGGATCTGCAGTTTAAAGTGGATTCCAAAGCACTACAAGCATCTATTCCAAGATGGGATTCAAACCTAGACTAATGAACCATAGGCCAGAGCCCTAACCACTTGGCTGCCAGCATGGCATAACAGATTCAAAGTGCAAATAAATTCAATCCAAAATTAAATAATCAGTTATTTGTTTCATAAGTGCTTTACAACACAAATTTGTATTTTTTAAAAAACAAATTATAATATATAAATTTAAAATAAATATAATATTCAGAAATATATTGCATATTATCAACAATATCATCAGCATGCTTGTAAAAGTATATTTTCAATTTCAAGTAATTTGTATATAAAATTATATTCCAAGTGTAACGGAAGCTCAATGAATGCATATTTTTCATGTCAAATTTTAAAAATATGCAATAAATGAATAATTTCTTAAGTTGGATTCAACTTTGTTATACTATTTTTTGGTTACACCCACTGAATCACCAAGTGTAAAGCAGAGTTAAACCAGCAGATTACAAGGCCAAAATGAATTCCTTAAGAGACTAATTATGTGAGGAAGTTAATTGACTGTGGTCTTATGACAACTTCCAATATATACAGAAGATATTGAATATACATTTTTTTTTTTTAATTTAAAGCAAGGAGGAAAATATGTACTACTAATAAAAAGACATTTCACATTTTTTTCATTTTTCATATACAAGTTAATTCAAATGTATTTATGTACTCAATATCTGACTTAAGTATTGTGAAGAAACTTCAAAGTACATACTTTGAACTGATTTATTATAAACAAATTAATATAAGAAACAATATTACTCAAATTATTAATTTAGCTCTATCGCTCAGTTATTGACCTCAGCCTAGAAATACCACATAAGATGTTTTACAAAAGTGTATGCCATTATTTGATTAATTAAAAATCAAGTATTATAAAAACACATGCTATCGTCATTATTGATTTAACTCTATTGTTCAATTGTTGAACCAGCCAAGATGCACTGATTTTTATAGGTGTGTGCCATTATAAGATTATAATTAAAATGAAATATAAAAATGATCATATACATATTACTGATCAAGCACATATAAACAGCATTAATTTTCATTGCTTTATTTATTTCTTAATATATATTCTTATAAATAATATGAACTTTAATATTTAGCATTTTGTCATGAAGTTTTGTTTGAAACAAAAATAAAAATAAATATTTGAAAACAGGGTGTTCAAAATCAAATGTTACATGAAATTATATAATATAGGTTCCAAGAAATCACTTGGCGCCATTTTTTCATACTCCCTGAATAATTTGCCGAAATAGGATTTTAACGTTTTTACTATTTATATTATTAAACAATATGCTTGATTTTTTATGTTGTCTTTACTTTTCTTAAAAAAAGTATATGTTTTTATTGAATTGGTTGATTTTTATAATATACTTTTTGTTTTTAATGCTATAAATTATTATTTTACTGCTTTAATTAAAAATGTGCTATTATAATGTTCTTTATTTTATATTTATAAATCAGAAAATTGTTAAATTTTTAAAAAATTGCTGATATTTTGTTTAAACTAATAAACATGGCAACAAAGAATAAAATATTTTGTACAAATCTTGAAAATTTCTTATATTAATATAAATACAAGTGATTCAGTATACTAGTAGAAAAATTATAAAATGTTAATATTTTATTTTTAGTCAAGTATTAGAAATGTTAGTGATAGCCATTATTATTGATTCAAATATCATATAAGAGAAAATACATCAAGATTAAAATAATAAGAATCATAACAATTTAAAATTACCAATGAGCTGGATATAAATGCTTCTGATTTTTTAATTCTTTACAACCAAATAGCAGCATGTGATGAACTGTTTTAGTATTTACATCTGGATCATATTTTACTGCAAAGATATAAGTGAAATTTCTACACATATATATCTCATAAAATTATCACGCTTATATGAGAAGCTTTTTTATAAAACACCAACTGTCTTACTTAACATTTTTAAATATCATTACATAACTTATTATTTTCCAATTTTATAAAAAAAATCATGTTACAGGGTTTTTTTATTATTATTATTATTATTATTATTATAAATCAATTTAAATACTACAAAAGTATTAATTTTAAATCAGACATACAATATATCATTTATTTTATTAAAACATCTATGGCATTATGGTTTTTATCTCATTATACAGATAAGGATATAATTCATTACAATAGCAAGATTTAAAAAAAATTAAAAATCAAAATTATAAATAAAATCGTTCAAAATAAAGTATTAGCAAGATAAAATTAAAAAATATACATATTTAAACTACATCTATAAAACTAGTACTAATTACATTTAAAATGAATTCAGAATAAAAAACATTTTTTAAATTTAACTTGAATATTTATTACAGAAAATTTCACTTAATATAAGAATATTTCATGAATCTATATAAAAAAACAATAATTTAAAAAATTCAAAACATTAACATGCAATAAAAATAAACGATTGAATAAGAAATTGGCATTTAAATTGACATAAATTTAGACATAAAAATTATATTAATGAAATTAAAAACTTAAGTTTATTCAAGAAAAATATACAAAATTGGTGAATAATAATAAATATACATTAAAATAATAAAATAGAAAAAATGTTAAATGAGAGAAAAAATAATAGAAAATATTAAAATTGAAACAATCGCATGTTCTAGTTGTTTTAAAATATTTGATTTAAAGAAGCTGAAATCAAAATTGCCTAAAAATTTAATTTAAAATATTAAAAGGAATTAATTTAAAACATAAAAGGTTCAAAACTATAAAAATGTAACAAATTTTGTTAGTCCAATTTTTAACTTCCATTTAACTTCAGTTTTTTTTCTGCATAGTTAATTACAAATTTTCTAATTATCTTAATTTTTCATAACATAAATAATTTTAATCAATAGGTAATTATATTTCATAAAAATTAGGTAGGTAATTACTGGGAAACAATATCAGCATCGTACATATTAAAAGCATAAAATATTAAAAACACAACTAATTTGTTTAAATCTTGATAGATTTACAAATATATACTCTATTAAGAGCTTCAGACTAATATAAAAATAATTCATATTAAAAAATTTAAACAATATATACAAAAAAACTTCATCTGAAATTTTTCATTAATTATGAATTATGGTTTTGATGGGCTTAGTATGATTTGCGAAAGGTTAAATTTTTTCACATCATTATTCATGTCAGATGTTTGAAATATTATTTACTAAAATTTGGATAAACATAAAACTGAACTGTAAATCGGAATTGCAATTTATTCATATAAATTGGAAAGCTCAAATATATTAATTTACAACTCATAATTTGTTTCACTGGCATAAAAGAAACATATAACTTGAAAAATTTTACATTTCAAAATATTTTAATCAACAAACAGGTTGATGATTAGGACCCAGTTTAGGGAAGAGATAAAATAAACATCTTCAAATAAATTTACATTAACCAAATGACATAATTACAATGCATGTTTATTTCCAAATGGTTTTTAACACTTCATTAAAGTAATTAATTATAGCTTTTGAATAATACAAAAAAGACAATGAAAAGTTAATTATTATAGAAACCAACATTAGATTATGAACTTTATAACTATTTCTATATTATTACAATAAAATATGTGTAATACTAAAATATACTTTTGGCTTTTAATGAATTTAAATTTTATAATTTGATTTTATTTATCACATTAGATACTTCATATATATTTAATTATAAAATAGTTATATTTTTTAAGTATACATCATTTCATCTAACATAATATTTCTTAGTTTCAATTCATATAGTTTTTTTTAAATGCAATTGTACAAGCTTATTTTGTTTGATTGATATATTTTAATTTTTAATTATCCTTCAACAATTATAAATTATAGGAATTTACAAATACATATTAGTAATTAGAAATGCTTAAAAATATGTGTATTTAATTTAGATTTTTCACACAATTAGTTAAATAATTTATGAATGTGGTCATTTATATCCAAAAAAAATGTAAATTGATATTAAATATTGTTTAATATCAATTTATAAGTGCTTAAATATTTGATAACTACATAATGTTAAATAGAAAATTTGTTCATAAAAAAAGATGGTGTTTATAATTGGCCTAGAAGTTAAATCATAGAAAGATTATGTAATCAAATGTGGGATGGTAAAAGGAATTGCTATCATTCCCTTAGTGAAACAAAGATTATTTCAAAAGGTTACGAATCCAGAAAACAGCACTTGTACGAATTTCTTATAAAAGACCTTAGGGAATGAATCACAGTTCTTACACCAACATAAAAGTTATGATACTGTATACTGAAAAAATGGAATTGTTACCTGATAAACAAACAAAACTACTTTTATAAAACCAGTGTCCAGATCAGAAGGAGATAAAATGGAAAATTTTAAAGAATTTATATTGTTGAAGATTCATTATCAAAAAAATCTAAAGAAAATGTTTAAAGAAGTGAGGTTTTGAAGTTTTATACCATTAATAGCTTTGAAATATTACATTCATTATCACAGACAAAGAGTAAACATAATTATTAGGTTTGGTTTACTTAAGATTGTTCCTCAATGGTTATTTTTCGCACATGAAGGCTTATGGTTTAAAGAGGATTCTGAACCACTACAAACAAACAGGCCCAAGGTAAGATTCAACCCATTAACTACTATTGAATAAAGGTCAGAGTGCTAACCAGTCTGCTGCCAGTTTGGCATGATTACTAAGCAGTTATTAGCTCTTCTGTAAATAGGATTACACTAAATGGGACATATTAAATAATTCTATCTACTTACAAAAATCAAAAACAAACTTGAAGTATTTATATTTTCTATTATAATAAATACTAATTATTAAACATACTAAATATGTTTCTTTTTAAATTTGATCAACATGTATCAGTTGTAAAAAGCAGGTGATTATGCAGTTCAACATTTTGAAAATTAAAATGAAATATAGGGTGCAAATTCCTTATTATCTATGAAGATTATGTAAACTTACAAATGTGTTTAATTCCTAAAAATGTTGAGTTTAATAAGAACAGCAATGTAATTTGAAACCAAATTAAGAATTTAATAATGTAGAGATTTCTCTAAATTTTCTCTTCATCTTACTTTATAATTTCTATATATTTTAGTTTTATTAAGACTGCAACAAGATTATGTAGCACAGATGATAGATTTGTATTGAGGAAAAATTAGCGTTTTTTTTCTTAAGCCATCATGTCATTAAAATTCATTTATAAAAGTTTATTCACGTCATCACTGAGTAAACTTAAAATGATAAATTCATTGGTGACTTGGAAGTGATGTTATTAAGAATCAACTAATGACCACATAACCTACAATCACCAAATTTCTTTAGGGTGAGGTGTAGAGGACTAGCCCAACTACATTTTAAAAGTCAGCAAAGACCTTGTTGCCACAAAAACCTAAATATGGATTTTGCTGCTTTTAATTTTTGAGCTAAATCTTCTGACTCTACAACAACAGGAACCCCATTAGTTTCAATGAAAGATTCAATATTGTGACTTCTGATTTTATTATGGATAAGTGTTGGCTGTAAAAGATCCGGAACTTGTTTGAGAATAACTTTATACTGATTTTGTACAGAATGAACATTGGTAAAATTACACTGAAGGAGGCATCACCAACAGATAATGAAATAGTACCATAAATTAATACTTTTTGCTCTCAACCAAAAGGTGAAATTTGGATTTTTTTTTTTTTTTAAAGTCCATACAAATTTTTGGCTTATTAAATATCAGCTATTACAAAAGACTAACAATCATCAATAATCATTAGTTTTGATTCTTCTCAGATTTTGCTATCACTGAAAGATGTATGATACTCGAGCCAAGCTTCTTTATGAATGGCCACTGTTTACCTGAAATATTCATCACCATGATCCCAATGTCACACATTTAGTTTGTGCAAAGGCTTCAAAATATTATCTATCACATGAAACTGCTGCAGTGACTACCTATGGCAACTGTTATTCATTTCCAGAAATCTTTTGAATAGACCCTATTTTCATCTACAATAACAGTCTGTTCATCTTTGCAACCAGTTTATATTGGGCTTTATGATGTCAAATACTGAGTACCAAAGTATTTTGAAATTGAAATTAATGGAACAGTCAAAAGAATTTCAATTGATGGAGTCAAACAGTTTTACCATAAGAGACAATGATAAGTAGCCTTTGAAACCCACTAGTATAGAGATAATCCAGATCCACACACCCAATGAGAATCTTAGGAGAAAATTTCACTGCTTATCAGTCACAACCATACATTTAGTTATTATTCTAAATTAGTCAAAACTTAATAAACTTTATAAATGAAATAAAGCCAATCCAAGCAGAGCTATATTCTGACATTCCATGTTATAATATAATTTGCAAAGTGATAGCTGAAATTGTTCTCCAAGCAGTAACATGGGTCCATACAGTAAAAATATTACAACTCAGGAAGCACATTATCATTTAAAGTTGTGCTATAGGTCTCTATATTGATTTTGTCATATAGAGACCTATTGCATATATTGCAAGCCACAGTCTCAGCCATATCAAAAAGAATACTAAAAACATTTAGCTGAGATTTACTTTTAACACAATGATTCTTTCTTTTGCATGGTAGAAAGATTCAGACCTTATAATTTAAATAGTAAAAAATAAATGTTGATTAGCAACTATAAACCATAAAGCAATGAAAACACCTATAAGGAACATCTGTTATTATTCTACTGTTTACAGTTACCACGCTTTACACAAATTCAACAAAGCTGATCGCTTGAAATAAATGATTAAAAGCTTGCAAACAGCATCAAGAAACTTGTACTTAAAGAGATAGGTCCTTTACAAATAATATTTATCAACTATAGCAACATTTATAAAATTTATTGAAGCAACTATTTAAGATAGAGCAGAAACATGAAAGGATGCAGTTTTTCATTACTTTAGAGAAGTTGATTGGGTTTTGTGACATAAGATCCAAGAAAGACAAGTTGTGCCATTACTTTAAACACCAAAGGTTGATTTTGAATGCTCAGTTATGTGAATTTTTCAAGTTGTACAACATTCCTATAGTTACCACTTATATTCGTCATAAGTTCCAACCAGCAATCAATTTTCAATATTTAAGCTCATAGAAAATGTTGCACACCACACGGAAAATTTTTTTTTACGCTATAATCAGTTAAACCTTATATGGCTCTCAAACAAAATATCCTATATAACATTATTTTTTTTAATTTTGTCTATATTTCCTCTTATATTGTTTATCTAACTCAAAAATACACAAAGAAATATCTTGAAAACAGTAAAATATGCATAATGCAGCAATTATCAACCAATTCATTCTGACAATCACCAAACTCACAACTGATAGTCCTAAAGACTAGAAACTTGGCTTAAGTACTACAATAGCCACTACATTCATTATAGAAAAAACATTAAGCAATCAACCTGAAAATATCAAATATCGTTAAAAAAAATTTTAATATTTGTAGTTCTGATGCTGCTTAATGAGTATTTTTTTGGAATTTTTATATGTAATGAGAGAATAAACCGAAATTAAAAGAGCAAAGTACGTTTTTAAGAAATAGAGAATATAAATGATAGAGTATAATCAGTTTCTGTTTTTGATATCTTTTTAAGTGGCATTTAAGTTTCATAGTTTTTACATACAAAAAAACAATGCCCTATGAAAAACTAAGTCTAGCAGTGGAATTTTTGTTAATTCTTAATAGAAATGGATTACTTACAAAATTCAATTTATTCCACAAAAAAACAATAATAATAAAAAAACAGTTTGAATGCTTTCATTATTTTCTATTTGTTAAAAAGTTTTATTTATTATGAATTAATGTTGAATATTTTAAAATTTATGAGTGTTTAAAAATTGCCTCCACTCTTCTGATATTTATCTAGTTAAAACAATTATTTACTTGAAATTATAATTTTCCTTGAAATTTATAAATCACAGGTACATAAAATGTGATTAAAATGGTAGTTTATTTCTCAAACTTCTTCTGTTTATGATTTAAAATGTTTATAAAATTTCAATAATTTATATCAAATTTTAATTACATTATCAATAATTTATAAAATTTATCTACAAGTGGAATTAATATTTTCAGTGTATCTGTAGATTATTATCTTTAGTTACATACATATGATGTACTTAAATAGTCACACAATTCATTCATAATTGAACATAAATTAAATAGTTAGACATTCAATAATATATTATTACACATTTCTTATTCTTTTAAAATTTTAAAGATTTTTCATATTTTTTTCACATTTATTGATAATTGTTCTGAATGTAATGTAATGAATGAACATTTAAATGTAATTTCTAATTTGCTACAAGATAAAAATAAAAATATCATATAATTCAGGAAATAGTTTGAAATAGTAAATACGCAAAGCAAACAAACATATGTTAACATGCCCATCCAACACATATTGCAGACATATGCTCTAGAAATAAGTCATCAAATGATATTTTTCCATTAACCAACAAGAATAAAGGCTTTTAAATCACAACAGATGCATAAAGAAAAAACTTGCTTTACTGGAAAACACAACTAATGTTTAAATTATGAATGCCATTCCTGTCTTCCTCAGAGGGTTTCAAGGGAAAGGGAAAAAATAAATATCTTGTAATCTAAGACATTCAGTGTTCAGTAAAAGAACAAAATCCTTAAAGATTTATTAATAATTTTACAATAAACCCATTTGATTTTATACAGAACAAAATGTTTTTTATATTCTATAAAAAAATTCACTCAATTTTCTAAGTAAAAAATTTTAGTACAGCATTAAATTATGAATTTTATGAACAATTAGTCAAGAAAAAATTTCAAATAATTTTTAAGTATAAAATGTAATTCAAATTATTACAATATAATATGTATAAAATACAAAATGATTCAAATTATTACCTATATATGCTTCATGTGGGTCAAGCTTGCGAGCAGTACACAAATATGAATCTGGCTAAAATTAAAATCAAGAGATTAAAAATTAATCAATATAAGTAAATTGCTTAGATAAATTAAACTAGATAAAATACCTTTCTGTAAATTAGACTTCATATTAAAAGTTATTAAATGAAATTGTTAAGTTATGGCTGTAACTGAAAATAAAATCAATGTAGCTAGTTTTTCTTTAATTATCAGTTTTATTAAAATTGATATCATAAGGTTATAAAGAACATTAGCTCTTGAAACTATAAAGCATTTACTTCTGCAAACAAAATCTATGTGAACTTGTAATTATGATAAAAAAAAAAAAGAAATATAGTAGTATAGGTATAATAGTTATTTGAAAATAATATAAATTGTCTCTCTATCCCTTTTATGGAACTTATTACATCATTAAATTCTCTTATAAAAATTAAAATAAAATTATTGAAAAACATAACAAACACAATTTATAAATAAATATTTTAATCTAGAATTAATTTGATTCAAAAATATTGAAAGATCAAATCCTGAAATGATTTAAATTAGCTGTCAGTTTTAATGCTTTAACTAAATCTTTTATGAATATAAGTTTAAGAAATTGTGTATTTTGGCAATATTTTATTAAATTTAATGCAGAACAAAAGATATTGCAAAATCTAATCATTCACAGTAATTTGCATAGTAAAAAAAAAAAAAACATGTAAAGTGTAAAATGAAAAAATAATAAAATCATGAAATAATTAAAAATATTGTATATTACAAAGACATTTTTATAATGATGGAGAGAATTTCTTTTAATTTCTGTAAAACTAATTAATATTAAAAAGTTCATGCATTCATAAAAGTGAAACTTGTATTGATTATCAGATTCATTATATTTTTGGAAGTCATCCATAGTAATTTAAAAATAAAATCTGTTGAAAGAAATAATTTCTATCAACAATACAAATACGGAAATTAATGCATACAGATAGCAAATTTAAAGAGCACGACTGAAATTTGTTTGAATCACAAAGTTTGAATATTGATCCATTTTCAGAAAAACTTTTTAATAATTTGTAAAAAAAAAAAAAAGAGAAAAATTTAAATTCCTTACGATAACTTGAAATTATATGTAAAGTTAATCAAAAATAATTTACTGGATTTCATTAAAATCAAATATATTACTCCAAAGATAAAAGAGGGAAAACATGATCAAAGTTATCAAAACCAAACCAGTGCTGTAGAGGTGAGACAGCTTGTTCTAAAATCCTGTTTATTGATAATCCTTTAGCACATTCACTTGAAATGTTTAAACAAATTAGGATGGAAAGATGGCTTTACATTAAAAATCTGTTAAAGTAACCTTAAATGATTTATTTAATTTTTAGATGTTCTTGAATGCTTTGTAATTTTTACAAGCCCTTCATACTTTATCAAAATTTATTACCTGAACATTTTACATCATTAAGGAAGCATGTTTTCAACAGGTTTCTAATCTGTTTTGATGCTTTACCATTGCTTTTTTTTCTATTGTCCAAAAACACTTTTTTTTTTTTTTTTAACAGAGAGCTACAATTTAAGAATTCTAAATCATAATAAACATGTAGAACTAAAATGATAATTGAATGCAGGAACTGCTGAACACAAAAAGCCCATGTTAATCATTCAGCTACATTTTCAGCACAACTTTTCAATATACCATCTGTATCAGAAGATATCAGTATTAAGTTTATCAAAATTCACATTTAAAATTTTATGTATCATTGCTTGACATTCAAGTATATTTTGATCACTTATAAATTGATTTTTGTAACGATCTCTCTCTATATATATATATTCTCGTCATCTAATTTTTAAGTTTTGTACATTTTAGTTTTCCTTGTGATGGCAACAGATTTGCTTTTTATTTTAGCTTTCTTTTTTCATGTAAACAAGTAAACCATTCCCTATCGAAGAAGGAAGAATATTGCTGTCATTAACAAGCGCATCATCACTATTACTACCTTCCCAATACAAGCAGATTATACATGATTCAGAATGATCAACAAACACACCTTTTCATTAGAGACAAAGAAAGTGTCACCCAATTTTTAATCAATATTGGTAAGAAAATGTTCGTCATTCTACCATTATCAAAAGAAAAAAGAGCTATTGCAAAACTAGAATTATTCGCAGCAAACGGAACTAAAATACATATGGGCAAAAACTGCTAAAATTGGATTTAAGATTGTGAAGATCGCTTGATTGGCCTTTTATATTCACTGTGTCAATAATCCAATTGTAGATATTGACTCTTGTTTCACTTTCAGTTTCTGGCAAACAGCAAAAATCACAAATTAATCGATGACATCATTTCCTTATTGACTATTGGTAACCCCTCCTATGGTATTGTTTCAACAATGGTTCATGCAGCAGAGAATCAGTACAAAATAATCTGCAAAAAATTTCTAGATATTTTGTGGCCAACACTTGTCAATAATAAAATCAAAAGTCATTACATTGAACATTTCATTGAGACAAAGGACTCTCGTCTGAAAAATTAAAAGCAGCAAAATCAGAATTTGAGTTTATGTTGCAATAAAGTCTTAGCAGACCTACAAAAAGTTCTTGGGCCAGTCCTCTACATCTTCCCAAAAGAGGTCTAGTGATTAGAGGCCATGTGGAGATTACAGAGCTCTTAATAATATCCACACTCCTAATCGATTTTCTCTGCCGTTTCTCACCAACTGTGGCTACAACTTATGTGGAAAGAAGATTTTCTTATCAATTGAACTAATTCAAATTATTAATGAATTTCAATACATAAAAGTGGTATTCCCAAAACAGCCATTATAACTCCTTTTGGGTTATTTGAATTCTCATCTATGACATTTGGCTTGTGCAATGCAGAACTGACATTTCACTGATTCATGAATATGGTACTATCTGGATTAGATTTGCATTTTGCTGTTTAGATGACACATTAATCGCTTTTCCAGACTAGGAATCACACCCTAAGCATTTGGATGCAGTTTTCCAAAGTTTAAGCAATTATGGTTTATGTATCAAAATTACAAAATGTATTTGACACTTTTAATCTTAGTTATTTAGGATATGAAATCACAATGGAAGGAATAGAACCACTTCCAACAAAATTTGATGCCATACAAACATACCTGAACCCAACTCGTCCACCGTTTGTGTAGGCTTCTGGGGATAATTCCTTTTTATCACAACTTCATTCCAAATTGTGTCGCGTCAACAACCTCTAATCTCACTACGCAGTGGAAGATGCAAAAATAGTCAAATACCACTAACATGGACTGAAGATTCTCCCAATGCATTCAAAAATCCTAAATAGCACTTTATCATGCTACTGTACAGGTTCATCCCTCATCTGATGCTACTATATCTCTCATGTGAAAGTCTTTCAATGCCCATATAGACTACAAACCTATTAAATTTGCTTTTCAACAAAATTTAGACAAAGCCTCTCCCAGACAAGAAAGATAATTGAATTGTATTGCTCAACTTTCAACGATTATTCGTTTCGTCAAGGGTTAAGAAAACGTTGTTGCAGATACTCTTTCCAGAATTAATATCATACTTTACACACCATATCCAATTAATTATGAAACTATTGCAGAATCTCAAAATGTTGAAGATTTAACAATTTAAAAAACAACCCAAGCCTAAAAAATTGTTCAGATTTCCATTCCGAGCACTGACTAATCAATTTATTGTGATGTCTCCACCAACAGTAACAGTCCATACATTCTCTCAAACTTTCGCCGACAAATATTTTCTTCTTTTCATAACCTATCACATACAAGGATTAGAAGTACAAGAAAGTTGATCATGAAAGGATTCATATGGCCAAATATCAATAAAGATTGTCAGTTAAGGTGTAAAAAATGCATAGAATGTCAAATATTAAAAGTTCAAAAACACACTAAGATAGCTTTTATGAACGTTTATGTTCTACCTTAACGTTTTCAACAAGTTCACATAAATATTGTTGGACCCTTGCCTTCATGTCAAGGTTTCAAGGTTCAGATATTTGCTAACGATTATTGATCTTTTTTCAAGATGGGTTGAAGCTCTTCCTGAAACAGTTGGAAAGGGTATGACAATTTGGATTTCTCATTTGGGAACACCACAGTAGCATCTGATCAAGGACGTCAATTTGAAAGTCAACTCTTCTCATATTTGAGCAAATACTTCGGTTTTCATAAATCTAGAACAGCATATCATCCACAGTTGAATGGTTTGATTGAACGAAAACACAGGACTATATAGGTAAGCTTAAAATGTAACTTCCAATAAATCAAGATTTGGGTAGACGCCTTACATTTGGTTCTTCTTAGATTATGCTCTGCATTGAAAGAAGATATTGGATATTCTTCAACCAAGTTTCTTTATGGGAATTCCCTCTGTTTACTAGGAGAATTCATCACTACAATTACTAATGTTCACACACTCAAAGTTTGTGCAAAGGCTAAAGGTATTATCTGTAACATGAAACCTGTTGTAATGACTATTCATGGCAATACAACTGTATTTGTTTAAAAACATTTTTCGAATTGCTTACATATTTTTGTCTACAATAATGTAGGAACTTCATCTTTGTAGCCAGTTCATTTTGAGCCTGATGTTGTTAAGCACCAAAGTACTTTGATTTTGAAATTAATGGAGCAATTAAAAAAATTTCAATTGATAGACTGAAACCATGTTTCACCATAAAACACAATGATAAGCAGCCTCTTGAAACCTATGAAGACAGAAATCATCCAGATCTGCAGTCCCAATACGAACCTCAAGAGAAAATTTTGTAGTCAGTCAATTGCAATCGAAGCAAACGCAGGGGAAGGATTGTCAGGTTTCCACCCCATTTAAAAGAATATATCTCATAGTCGTTTTCACTGGGAAGTGAGTAAGTATGTATCCTTTTCATCTTATTTTTAATTTTTGGATGTTTTAGTTTTTCTTATGATGATAACAGAAGATTTGTTTAAGAAAAGAAATTCTGTTTACATAGAAACAACAGATTAGTATCAAAGGAAAATAAATGTTTTTTTTTTTTTTTTCTTAAGTCATTGTGTCATCTAATTTATTCTAAGTTAAAAGTTTGTTATGGATAAAAGATTTGCACTAAATTTCCACTTCAATCTTCAATTTTCAAAATAATAAAAGGATAAATTAATTGCTTGCCAAACATTCAAACTATTATTATAATAATTTTTTTTTTTTTATCATTTTTTCAAGACGAATCTTAATGCATTTAAAACACATGTTACTGGTTATATTCATGTAAAAAAATAAGTAATTAATATTCATGTAAAACTCAAATTACATAAGTAGTTTGAGTTTTACATGAATATTAATCACTCTAATTTTTAAAATTACAAATGGTCAACAGTGATAGTTACAATAAATGCATGGAAACTCAAGATTGGTTTATTTGTCACTCAACTGTAGTTTTTTTTTTTTTTCACACGAGGGTTAATTAGACTGGGACCAATGGTTCAAAGGGAATCTCAAAACACTGCAAACATTCATGCTCAAGCGGAATTCAAACTTTCTAACTGTTGCAGTGAAGGTAAGAGCGCTATCATTCGGCCGCCAGACCAGCTAGAAATTTTTAGAGTTTTACTCACTATTTCTATATATTAATAATAAAAATCTCCAAATAAAAACTTACAGTAGTAGGCCTAACATCTGGCATATTTAAATTCATACTATAATGACTATCATCAGGAAATGGAGAGGAATCCATTCTTTGAGAAGTGCCAATGGTAAAGCATACCAAGATGATAATTGCAATCTTCATTTTTTCCTGAAAAATAAAAATTTGAAATATTATAAGTTCTAATAAAAAATTATAAAAAGTAATATAAAACAAAATAAAATCTTTCAAAATCATTCATGATGTGAATAATTAAACATACTGGTTTATATACGAAGTTATTAAACACTAAAATAAATTTCATTAACATGTAAATACTCCAAGCATGGATATCAAAAATTGAAAGCATTCAGAAATTCTTATAGATTCCAACATTGAGAAACATAGAATTTGATCTTATTTACATTTAAATAATTGGATGAAATTAAATAAGTAAAAATAGAAAAATAAATAACCTTTACAATCTATGATTGCTAACAAATAAATTGTTTCTATTTTGTTGTATCATGAAAAATAATTTTATTATTATTTAAACTCATTCATTCTCAAGTTGAATTTTAATAGTTTTCAACGTACTTAAACCTACTCTATCTATAAAAATTTTCCATTTCTATACTCCTTTAGATAAGAAACGCACAAAAGAAAAAATTCTCATGAAGTAGTTTAACCAACTGCAATTTTAAACTACAATAACTACCATTATATAAATTATGTAAATCTAATGATTAAAATGCTTTTCAAATTATTCTAAACTAAATCATTTTTATTTCAAAACTAAAACTTTTTCTTACAGGAAGAATAACACTTTTTTTTTTTTAAATAACACTTTTCCTGTAAAAAGAAAAAAAAATGCAGTCATAAGTTTAATATTTTAATTGTTTGCCCAGTACAATTAAATTTGTATCATTAATTAAAATGTGCTAACCCTTTAACTGTGTCAAGTTATTTTAATGATTTGAATGTATAAATATCACTGACGATTTGGGAATATAAATCTCTATCCTTTGAAACCTTCAGTACAGTGCTGCCAGCTATAGAACTGAGTGCAAATTAAGCTTTCCTGATACAGATTTAAGTATAACAAAGAGATGAAGCCAAAATAAACTTTTTCTGATATGCATTCAGGTATAATAATATAATGCACTCAAAAAATTTACCTTGAGTTATACTCAGGCATGATATTTTGAAACATCACAGTAATGATGTGCTTGAGATAACCTCGGGCATGACAAATAGTTAAATATTTCATGGGCATTCCTGTCTTTTTCACTGCGAGTAAGCATTTTTTTTAATTCCAATTATTTTTTTTACTAATTTCTTTCAAGAATAAGTACTTAATCTTAAATGACAATTTCTGTAAGTCAAGTTTAAAGAATTTACACCATATATATCCAAACAATATTATAACTGTAGCAATTATTCTAAAGTGTGTTTCGTATAGTCATTATCATCATTGAATAAATAGCTCGTTTGCCTTTATAATTAATTATAAGCTTTTCACATATTAAAAAATACTTGATTTCAATTAAACTTAACATTTAAATGTTGAAATATTTTTTATAAATATACTTTTCTTATTTAAGTAACTTATAATTTTTATAAGAGTTAAAACCAGCCACTATTGAAATTTTTGTTCAGTGAATATACAAAGTAGATACAGTAAAGTTTATTTCAATCCAAAGACTGAAAAGGGTAGGACACTTGATCATGATGGAGGATGATTGGGCCAACAAAAAGATCTTTGACACAAAACCAACACTAGTCCAAAAAAAGGGAAGATCGAAGATCCAGGGGATCAACTGCTTTGAATAAGATCTGAAGATTCTTAAAATAAAAAGTTGGAAGAATCTATGAAAGCAGAGGGTGGTTTGGAAATCAGCTCTGTAGGAGACCATGGTTTATCCTTGGCTGATGTGCCACTGAGGAAGAAAGGGAGATGCAATGCTAATATGATAAAATTCACTAATTTGAAAATATAGATAAGATGGCAGGCGTTCATTGGTCCCTTCTTGCACATATGTGATAATAGTGCCTACAATCATCCATTCTCAAAATAGGAATCAAACCTATGAACTATAAAAATGAAGCTCAGATTGCTTATCTTCAGTTGCCAGATTGACATTGTATAAAAAGGATTTATAAGTTTATGACCATAATAATTTAACATGTGTATAATGTCTTAATGTTTATAAACATTTAGACAGCTAATACATCAAATACTTGATTGATATTTAAATGTATTAAAGAGGTTTACAGGTTTTTAATAAATAATTTTCAATAGTTAAGCAATTGTGTAAAAAAAAAGCTATGTTAAAGTATAGTAATATAAAAATTCCCTTTTTAAGATAGCAAATATTGCATCATATAAAATTTAAAATTTTAAATAAATAATCAGTTAGTTGGATGGGTTTCATGACAAACATACAAAAAAGGACATGCTGTACCAGTTTAAATAAATAAACGAAACTGTTAAATATGAAACATTTTTAACAAAAATAGTTTTTGAATATTTTTATCAGATTTGCCCTAAGTAAGAAATACTTATGAGAACACATGCACAAGAATTTCTTCCAGACATTTTTCAACATTCAGAAACCTTTCATTTGGAACCAAATTTCAAATGATTTTCCTAGCACAAATACCTGTTGAAAATGCAAGCAAGTCTATTCAAATGAAAATCTTGATTTTTTTTTTAGAAAAATCAAATCAATGATTTTTATTTTAGAAAAATAAAATCAAGGATTTTTTCTATATAAAACTGATTTATATTAAATTTTTCAAAAATTAAATGTATAAATAAAATTTTTAAGTTGTGAATAATAAATAAATTCTCAGTATAGTAAATGCAATATCATGTGACATTTAGGCTTAAAGAAATAATTTAATCATCCTTAATTAACTGAACTTAATTATTCACAAACATAATGCATAATAGCCATCAAATCAATTTTACAGACCTAATCTAAATGAATACAAATTTATTAGATGCAAATTCATTATTGGTTTAGTAGGTAAATTTAAATAGCAAAAAAATATCACTCTGCAATCCTAAAGCAGGCCTTTCTGAAAAATAAAACTATGCCAAAGAAACATATTGTAAATGCAAATACCTAAATTACATTTTAATTTTATAAGCAGCAATATAAATTGTAAATGTTTAGAATTTCACAGTATATTTCTAAATGCTAATGAAAATAAATCAAAGGCGGAAGAAAATGCTCATTTAACAGGGCAAAGGAAGTAAGAAAGAAATAGCATCAAATTGCTCTACCACTTTTATTGAGTTCACTACATTTCATATTAAAAATAGGTTGTATGAATTCCTTTATCAGAAACTTCAATGAAACAAGAAATGAGTATGAGTTATGCATTCTATTCTCATTGCATCCCTTATAAAATTAATTATGATAGTACTGACTTTAAATGGTTGTATAAATAAGCAAAAGAGATTTTATTTATTTATGAAAACAAAAAAAATAGTAAATGGATATATTTTACAAAATCAAATTTAAAATTAGAGGCACAGAAAAATATTGTAGCGATTTCTTAATGCAAAAAATTACATTTTTATTTTAATTAAATTTTTATTATAAATATTTAATATCAAATCCATTGCTTTTTGTTTTAAATCAAGGTTGGGTGCAATCATAGGTTGGGTTTTGTGGTGCAATGTCCATAAAGGACAAGCAGTGCAAGGCAATATTTTAATAAATCCGTATAAATTAATTAGACATGTCAATAATCTAAAAACATAAATTTGAATAAGAAATTTGTATAATATAAAATTTGAAATAAATAAATATTTTTTTAATTTTTATATTTACTGTTTAAATAAGGTTAATAATTTGAATAAGCTAGGTACATTATGAAATAATTTTTTTTTTAATCAAAATAAATTTTTATATGATAGATCTATGAGACTGCCCATTTAACAAAACATTTTTAATAAATATATATTATTGCAATAAAATGCTTTCAAATTTCAAAAATTTACATTTGATTGAATAAATTATCAGATTATTATTATTTTTTTTTTTTTATTCTTTTCAAAATAACAACTGCAACTATGCAGAATTATTGACCAAATATTCAATAATATTATATTGCATCAAATATTTTTGCAAACATTAATAGAATACTTACTTCATCTCTATTTGAATATTTGATTAAAGGTAGGTTTGATTTGTATGTTATTCACAAGGACAATTTTTCTAAACAAGTCTGATCTAAATTTGTTTGAAACTCATGCATGATATTTTATAAATAATAAATGCAAAATAATCTTGGAGCTTTTAATCTTCATTTGGTCAATCTTAATTAAAAATATACTATTTCAAACAATTTTAATATTTTAACTATTTAAAAATAATAATTTAAAATATACACTAATTTGAAATTAAATATAAAATAAAATCTTTTAGAATGCATTAATATCTTCAGGAAACAATGTCTGCCAAAATATATTCAGAGTTATATAAAATATATTTCAGTTCAATGAATATAAAATCTAATATAAATAGTTGAAATAAACAGATCAAAATTTCAGCCTTTAATTAATAAAAAATATCAATAATAAACAGCTGGAAGAATTATAAGTTTTAGTAAAAGAACTATAATTATATGTAAATTGTTTTAAGAAACAAATACAAGAATTTTGAAATTAATAAAACTACTTTCAAAGCCACCCATCATATAAATTTTGTGAACAATTATAATTTTTATTTATAAATATCCTAAAAATTAAAAAAAAAAACTGAGTCCCTTAAAATTTCAAATAATTTATATTTTACGATATAATTTAATTTTAATAAGAAACATAATAATATGACAATTCGATTAATTTAAATATTGATAAAGTATAGCCATATGCACTCTATATATATATGAAAAGCTTTTATTCTTCATTACAAAGATTAACGATGGATACTGAAAGAATAACCGACAAAATTTATTGAATATTAATGACACAAAAAATAATTTAATTCAAGAAAAAAATGAAATTTTAAATTGCATATATTTTAATAAGTTTCAATATGCACGTACTGAAATTGAAATTCCTTATGTTTCTTAAGCAATTTTTATATTTACAAAAATAACAAAATGGGTTAAATTCTAATTATTAAATACTTAGATACAACAATCCACATTTGAGACAGACAATGATGTTTTGGCATTAACCCGAGAAACACAAACGAAAACGGAAAATTTAGTGTTTACAAAATTAACACAGTTACAGTTAAATTTAAATAAGATAATTAACATAAATAAATTTAGGCAAATAAATTCATTTTCTCAAACAGAAAAAAGAAAAAAAAACATTATTTGACTACATAATTTATGAATAATTTAGATAAATTCTTTAATGATATTCACCAATATTCTATTCTATTTAATATAACAAATCACACATATTATATTTAATGAACTAAAATTCTCATATTGCAGTTTCCGATGATTATTCAAATAGTAAATCCTTTCAAATAGCAAAGCCTTTTGAATCACAAAACCATGGATAATAAAACATTTTCATCATTAAAAAATAAAAGAGCAGTTTATAATCCTACAAGCTAAAAGTAGATTTTCCTTTAAGTTTTAGGTGGGGGAAAAGAATTTTCATATTGAATCGGAGTAGGGAATCACTGGGATAGTGTTAATAACATTTACACGCTTTCCAAGTAAACGGAAATTAAAGTTTTTAGTTATTTCTCTCGACCACTAACAAAATCTGTTTACCAATCTTGTAAACTAATCTGTTAAATCAATTAACGTCAACTGATTACATGATAATTTCTCTTTTAGTTATACCCTATAAAAAGCAGTATCAGAAGTAAACATATCATTAGAGAAATTGTCCAAATAATTAATTAAATATTGTACTTCAAAGTTCATGTTGATTGAAAGTCGATAAAACAATCTCTTAAAAATCACAAGAATTTAAATCATAGCGATTTCTACAAGATAGTGGAATAAGATATAAGGGAATTTCAACTGTAGAAGTCACAGCAATTACATAGAATTCAATTTCAGATAATATAAGAAATATAAATATACATATGCATGTATGTACACTTATGTGCAAAACTTAAGCAATAGGTGGTTTTTCAGCCATAACTCCACGAGAAATCATCTGAGAGACATGAACTTCAGACCCGAGACACATCATTTTGTACTTAAAGGATAACGAAATCATAGTTGCACTAACAGTTAATGACACAGAATTCGAAAAATTGATCAGAAAAACCAGTCAAAAAAATCCAGTCAGCAGAACTGATCAGAGCCGAAATAGAACCCGCGACTCTTGAAGAAATACAAAATATTCTCAAACACTTAAACCCCCGGAAATCACCAGGCAAGGATCAAATCACCAATAAAATGCTAAAAGAACTGCGGATTAACATCATCCAAGAAATTAGCTACATATTTAATAGATGTCTATACCTAAATTATTTTCCCCAAACCTGGAAAGAAGCTATCATAATTATGATTCCCAAGCCGAAAAAGGACTTAGCGATGCCATCTAATTACAGGCCAATCAGTTTACTTTCCTCTCTTGGAAAGGTATTTGAGAAAATTATCTACCAAAGAATTAAAATTTATCTATCAAGTCTCCCAAACGAATAGTACGGGTTCAGAAAAAATCTCAGCACCACCAAACAGCTCGTCCGAATTTTAAAATTCATGGGAAGAGGTCTTGCAAACAAAGAAAAATCAATTTTCGTCATGCTTGATATCTCCAAAGCATTTGACAAGTTATGGCATGATGGGTTGATTTTCAAACTACAAAACCTAAATTTTAACAAAAACCTAATCATACTCATCAAAAATTATCTGTCACAACGTAACTTTCGCATTAAAATCAATAAAACTCTCCCATCACATAGACCGATTGAAGCTGGTGTCCCTCAGGGTAGCATCCTAGGGCCCATCCTCTATCTCTTCTACACCCCTGATTTCCCTGTGCATCGCTCTGATCACAACAGCATCACCGCATTTTACGCGGATGACACGGGCATCATCCAGAAGTCAAAATCTGTAGATCTGGCCATCACCAAATTACAGACAAAGCTAAACAGCATCGAGGAATGGTGCAATAAATGGATGATAGAGATTAACACCAGCAAGTCAAATGCTATTATTATAAAGAAACCAGGCAGCAGAACCACCCGAACCGAGGTCCTCTCAATGTACAGAGAAGAAATTCCATTTGTCGTAAACGCCGAATACCTAGGCCTCACCATCAACCAAAATTTATCATGGAAACCCCACGTAAAAAAGAAAATCACAAAGGCTTGTGCTGCATTTCAACATCTACGACCATTAATTGGCTATAAAAGTAACGCTAACATCAAACTGAAAAAACTTATCTACACCTCCATGATCCGATCAATAATAACTTACGCATCCCCAGCTTGGTGTACTGCAGACAAAACTACAATCAAATCCCTCAATACTTTCCAAAATAAAATGCTGCGCAGCCTTCTCGGAGCACCTTATTACCTAACGAATAAATCTATTCACAGAGACCTGAAGATTTATTACCTCTCACAACATATTGCCAAGCTTAACATTAAATTCTTCAACGAAGCTGAGAACTGCAAAGAGGCAAAATTCAATGAAATTTTCCACTGCACTAACTTAGCAGAGGATGTTAAAATCAGACCGCTGGCCGCACATTACCTCAGTGACGCGGTTCTGTCCAGCCATTTCCATTCCAAATTGTAAATATTTTGTTGCTTATCCCACATATATTAAACAGAATTTCTTGTTCAAAAAAAAAAAAAATCTATTTTTAGTATTTTTTATTCGAAAAGTTATTATTCCTCTTCTCTCTTTTCTCATGACGGCTTGTAGCCACCATCCAATGAGCGCTCTCCTTTTGGACGAACCCTCTTTCCCTCCTCTTTTAGCCACCAAACTCTTCCTACCTATTTCTTTCCCTTACTGTCCGATTTAATACATCAAGACGAAGAAGTAAAAGCAGCTTCGCTGCTGTATGCTTTGTTCCTCAACATGTTTAGAAGTTGCACTAAAATGATACATGCATACAGTATTGAATCAAACAAAAATAGGCTTTATCGAACTCACAGTATCCCTGCACAATATCATCTGTCCAAGAGGGACAATAGCAAACAAGTGTTCCTTAGTATAGGATATGCCCAGTGGTGTTGTCCAGTCGTTCCGATACTTCCTTTTCGGACAGGAACACGTTCCGGAACTAAAGTTGATTTCTGATAACGAGAATTGGCTGACGTATTAAAAAAAAATTAAAAAGAATTGCTGATTTTTTTTTTTTCTAATTTTTGACGAATTTTTTCTAATTAATTTTTTATATATATTTTTATAAACAAGGGTTTGAACCGATCCCGAACCAATACAATGTAATAATAAGATTAATAAGTACTACTGTTAGCAAAATATTTTATGCACGCTACCTAAGTCAAAGTGTCGATTAAAAAGTGTTAGGCAGGCAACACATTGAGGCAGCATGCCTCCAACGAGCACCTATCGCTTCCCGGCCGCGTTGCTTCCCGCGAGAGACATGTTGAAAAGTACCACATACTGAAGCGAAGGCAGGAAGATCTCACGCATGCGCAATACATCTGAGCGGGTATCTTCTGTTTCTGTGATTGCTTGAGAACTATGGGGCTAAAGGTTTTTATTAAATATTTAAAGCTTGGTGTCCCGCATTTGAAATATAAAATTATCTCAATAGGCACGATATAAAACTTAAGAAATTTGGGATTATTGTTTCAAAACTCAACCGATTTCGATTGAATGTTATTCACTGTACTTTAAAAACAAAGGTACATTTTTTTCAATCCAATTTGTTAATATTGTAATATGATTAACACATGATTAAATTTACACTAATTTCGCTATTTGGAATCACTAAAAGACGTTAAAAAAGGAAACAAAGTCATAGAAGCATCAGAGGCTGTTCAAATGATGAAATTAGGAACATTAACTGTAACAGATAATAAAAAAATTACTATTATTAACAGAAATCAATTCCTTGTAAGTCTCATTAATAATATGACTAGAAGACTACTTACAGAAAATGATTTAATAAAGGAATTTCGAGTACTAGATCCAACGGAGTGGCCAGCAGATATTGAAATTGTCTATGGAGAAAATGAAATTCAGTCATTATGCACCAGATTTAATTTAACATCACCGATGCAATGTATCAATGCGTTTAGAGATTATATTGATACTGGAGGCAAAGTAATTCCTGAAGATGTAGAAATCTTAATTCAATACATAAATATTGTACCTTGCAGTTCGGCAGAGTGTGAGCGCGGATTCAGTAATATGAATATTATTTCAAATGAACGAAGAAATAGAATATTACTTGAAAATCTAGTAAATCTTTTATTTATAAAAATGAATGGCCCACCACAACAATTATTTAAACCAGATAATTATGTAAAAACTTGGTTACGGTCTCATCGTTCAGCGGATGACAACAAAGCAAGGAAAATTCAACCACAAGATCCTGAACATAATCCTATTTGGAATATTTTATAAAAACCATTAGTGTTTTCATGTATTGTTAAAAATATTTATGCAATATTGTTTGAGTATCTACTATGTGTATTTTATAATATGTTAACTAGTTTTTATTAAACGTTCCTATTATTGTAATAAGCATATATATATAAATATTTACATATACACAAAATGGGTTTCGTAGTGATTTTCGTTTCCTTTTCTTTTTATGCTATATACAGGGCCGATCCTGTCGACAGGCGAAAATTGGGGAAATCTCCCCCTCCCATCGTCAAATGGGGGACATGAGACCTTAAAAAAAAAGAAACCGACGCCGCCAGGATTATTATGGAAAATCACCCCCACCCCTCCGTCGTTAAATTTGAGACATGAGATCGCACAGAGCGGCCGCCTACCCAGGATCAGCCCTGTCTATATAATTATATATACACATTCCAGTAAAAAAAAATTAGCACAACACCACTGGATATGCCCTCTTCTTACTGCAATGGTTGTTTCGCACCGTCTCCCCATACTCATCACGAGATTGTCCAGCAGTTCTTGCGGTAAGAGTGACCATTCCTTAATCAGCATCTGTTTCAGTTGCAACGTGTTCCCCGGGGGATGCAATCGGGCCGCAATGCGTCTCCCCAAAGCATCCGACACATGTTTTATGGGATTTAAATCAAGGGAGTACGCTGGCCATTCCTGCAGGTGAAAAAAAACCGAAACCAGTCAGCAAATGTCATTGCTCAGCAACTGTGTACTGCAACGAGTGTCGTGGTTTACTGTGGCCAGACACCTTCACAAAGGTGCCTTTTCGCAAGCCATCCCGAACGCTGCATTTCGTTGACAGCTTGCCATCGGTAGCACCGTTTAGAGTGGTGCAAAAAGCACAAAAACTGTACATCTGATCAATGGAGTCGCATCCTCTTCACAGATGAGAGTCGTTTCAGTGTCATAAGCGATTCTCAAAGCCAGTTGATTTGGAGAGAGGCTGGGACACAGTTCCATCCCAGTAACATAATGGAAAGAGACCGTTATGGTGGTCCTGAAGTTCTCATCTGGGGAGGCATTATGCTGAACGGACGGATTGAGTTCTACGTTTTCGACAGATGTTCTGTAACCGGAGATCGCTATTGTCAGGAGGTAATCCTTCCCCATGTGCCTCTGTTCCGAGGTGCCATTGGAGCAGATTTCATTTGTATGAATGACAATGCACAGCCACATTAGACTCATGCTGTTCAGCAGCTAATGGAAAGTGAAAACATCACCCGAATGGATTGGCCAGCATACTCCCCTAATTTAAACACCATAGAACATGTGTGGGATACTTTGGGGAGACGCATTGTGGCACGATTGCATCCCCTGGGGAACACGCAGCAACTGAAACATATGTTGATTGAGGAATGGGCACTCTTATCGCAAGAACTGGTGGACTATTTGGTGCTGAGAATAGGGAGACGGTGCGAAACAACCATTGCAGTAAGGGGAGGACATATCCCATACTAAGGAACACCTGTTTGTTATTGCTCCTCTTAGACAGATGGTATCGTGCAGGGATACTGTGAGTTCAATAAAGCCTATTTTTGTTCGATTCCATACTGCATGCATTGTATTCATTTTTGTGCAACTATGCTTTCGTCATCCTTTAAGTACAAAATGATGTATCTCATTTCTGAATTCAATTTCTCGCGGAGTTAGGGCAGAAAAACCACCTATTGCTTAAGTTTTGCACACCAGTGTATGTATGTATTTTTATACACACATGTGGTGACAGCTTTGGTAATGAAAGTTTTGAAACACATATCAGTCAAAGTTTAAGCACTTCCAAGAGTTTTTGATGGTGACTTTATGTAAAAAAAATATTTATTTTGAAATGAATAAGCAAACCCTACACATAGTGTTCAGATATACAGTAGGTATCCCGTTACAGTAGGTCATAGGTTAATGAACACTATCTGTAACAAGACTATGTTGGCTAGCCTATCATCGATTTATCTTAGATTTTTTTTTGTGAAAACTTTAAAAATTGAATTAAAAAGGTATATTTTCTTAGTAAGTTTATTAAAAATTAATGCATACATATATTCTTGCATATTAATCAATTCGTTTCATTTTTTGTTTATGGGCCGTTAAAGAATATGTTCAATGTCGACTGCTTTGTTCCCTTTTTATCGATTTTCAGTGAGTTATTAATTATATTGTTGCCGTAAAGATCCCTAACTTTACTGACATCAGCTCTTGGTTTATGTGTCCTTATAAGACCATCGTTCTGACATCCTCCCACATCTTCAAAAGATCTTTAATGGCAGATGTCGGCATTGGCCCTCCTTCATCTTCCTCTTGTTCAGAAGGAGACACAATTCATTGTGTGAGTCTTGGTGTTCTTCATTCAAGATTCCTTGGAGTCCTTTTGTCGTCAGATCATCTTCATGTCTCATTTTGAGCTCTTTTATGCCATCCTCGTTTACCTCCAATTCCAGATTCAAAGCAATTATCAAACTTTCCTCCATAATTTTAAGGGTGTATCCCTGATCCTCTCCGTATCCTTGAATGAAGAAATGCCGTAGCTTTCACCAAGCAGAAATCAATAGTCGCTGCGGACTTATGACCATACTTCGAGAATTATATAAATAGCTTCAAGAATGTCAAATATTTCTTTCCAGAAAGATTTTTATGTCATTGTTGAGGAGAAACGGTATGGTTCAAAACACCTTTGAAACAGAACGCGAGTGTACACACAATTTTTTGAAACCAACAATAAACTCCTGCTCTTTTTAGCTGAATCAGCGAACCCGGATTCGGAGGTAGAAACTGAAATATCAGCCAGGGAAAATCGCTCAGCAAAAAGAATTAAACTGGACTATCCCCTTAAATACAAAAATTTTAGAATAAATAAATTCTCAAATTATAATGATTAAAAAAGAAAAAAAATCACACTTTAATATATACAAAAAGAATAGCAGATTATCCTTACAGCCGATGATGCCTGACTTATGGTGCATAAGTAATTAACAAACAGTAATAGTTAGGAAATAGACAACCATAATAAGTATTCGTGTACAAAATGGCTTCACTTATGATCAAATTGAGGCGGAGCTCTTTACCATACGAAGTATTCAGCATGTTTAATTTTAAAATCTAAAGCCAAGCAATAAGCTCATTTTTAGATTAAATTCATGTGGTGTATATAAAAATGTGCCCTAAATTTCCCGTGGAAATTGAAGCATATATAATTGAAAGTTTTAAAAATAAACTTATTTTATTA
>JAPDSC010032492.1:0-36131 GCA_026290005.1 Latrodectus geometricus
ATATTAGGTAGGGTATTTTATATCTTTTTACTTCATTCTCATATAAAAGAACCTTTAATTATAATAAACGTATTTGGAACCATAACAGTAAATTAAATTTAAGTTACAAGTTCATTTTAATTAACTGCAACCATTTAACTGTTAAAAAGTACGCCTTATTTTAAAAGGTTGTTTCATTTATTTCTTTAAAAATGCTCCCGAGGGCATATATCGTGAAGATTTAAACCAAATTGTAATAATAAAGCATCTAACTATTTCTATAAATTCTCTAGCTATAATCAATTTACGAAATGTTTTGCATATGAGTCTATTGGGGAATTGATTCTGAAAAATAGCTAGAAAGAGTTAACAGAATTTTACTTATAATTAATTATGTTATATAACATTATTTAAATGATATATATTATCATTATTTTGAATTGTAAAATAGTTAAATTACTTATGAAATATACATTTTATTATAAGGAAAATATAATTTGGGTAATAAATAAAGGATGATAAAAATATTAAATATAAGAATATAAATTTAATAAATTTATCAGAAAAATATAATTTAAGGGATAATAAATAAATATAAGTATATAAATTTAATAAATGTATTAGAAATATACTTACTTGATCTCTGATTTTTTATGAAGAATAATTGTAGGCGCTCTTTAAGTGTATTTTCATTTACATAAAATTCAACTCGAACTCTGAAAAATAGAGAAAATAACCTAAGTTACACCAACATTCAGTGAATAATAAATACTAATATATCGCTGACATGTAAATGAATTATTCTTCGAAACTATTTTAAGAGATATCGTCAATAATATTTTTTATTTCTGTAAAATATATAATGCATTTTAAATTATACAGTGCAAATGATATATCTCCTAAAGTTTGGTTTACTAAATAGTGAATTTTATTTTTTATTTACGAAATTTAATTTTTAACTTAATTTAATTTAACTAAATTAAAATTTAATTTTTTAGTAATTTTATTTTTACGAAATTTAGCAAAACAAAAATTAGAATTTTAAAATAAAATGACTTAAAACATTTTAAGACGTGAAATTGTTGTTTATCCAAAGTTAAACTATTGATAAAGCTATAATTAAAAAATATTTAACAAGTTAAATATTGACATTTAACGAGTCCATTATGTAATTTTTGGATTAACATGTTTTTTACGTAAAACACCCAAAACTTTGCAAGAATGGAGAATAAGATTATAATTATGTAATATTTATATATTATTCTATTCTTTGCTGCTGTTACATATATGTGATACTAGTATTTAATACTTTGTACTGCCTGTATGATTTTTGTATGCAGTATATAAATACTCCAAGATATTTCATAAAATTCATATTTTATATTTCTCTCAAGCTTAGAGAAACAATTCTTTAATTTTTATAAACACTTTATTACAAATAGGTTTGCTTGTTTTTTATAAAATATTTATTCTAAATAGTTATTATCTATATTAACTATAATAAATAGTTTAATCAGATAACTTCGGATCAATTTTTTAATAAACTGAAAATGGTATGGTAAATATTTTGTATATATTTTTAGAAAAACGTGTGTGTAAAAATGTGTGAAACATATTTTTATCAACAGATTTTTTTAAAATAATTTAGGATTTATATATTTTTAACTTTAATATCGAATTTCTTAAGAGTGAAAACAAACTTTGCAAAACAAAACACATAAAATTAAAAGCATTTAACCAACTAACGATATTTAATTATCATGGAATTTAGTAAATCTTCAAATCCTAACGATGGAATAGAGATTAAATAAATTGATATTAAATGAAATAAATATAAAGTAAATATAAAAAAATAATAAAATTTTTCTCACACTTTATTGGATTTCAATTAATAAAAGCATATTTGTTTAATGATTCAATATTCGCAATTCCTTACTTAATTGCTTTTTACAAGTATTGTTATCAAGGAATAACAAATTTGAATGAAGAATTTATGAAGGAAATGATGAATATATATGCAAATGATTTTGGTGAAAAAATATATTTAAAAAAATGCATTAGTAGTAGAGAAAACATGATCGTTTATCTAATTTTCCCTTTTTGAAATATATAAACTTTGTGCCTATTTCAAAACTAATTTTTATTGCTTCTATTAGTTTATTTAATGTATTATACACATCTTGTTTTTTCAAAACAAATCTAATTGGGAATGCAGACTTCAAATTTTATAACTACCAAATATTTCTTTCTAGCGCCTATAAAAATATAGTTTATTATACATTTCACATTACTTATTCACCTGATTTCATGTAAATAAATTTTTTCAGATTTAGTCTTCTTTCAAATAAATATGTAATTCATAGAATGTAATTCATTATGAAATTCGTATTTGGGAATGATAACAAAATAAGATTAAATACAAGATATGTTTTTTGTTTAGTAAAAGTATGAAATAATTAAGATAATATTCACTTTTTAATTAGAATAAAATGTATGTCCCAAATTTTATGTTAATTTGATATTCATAATTTAGAATTAATGGCAGTTCACATATTTTAAACTATATATTTTTGTTTCTTAAAATTTCTTTTATTTCTCACATTTAATATAAAAGCATATATTTTAAACTTGATGTCTGTCAAATTAAACAAAGTTTCACATGAAATTCATTTCCGATTTTTAATATATGAATATTTCCAATGAATTAATAATTTAATCTTTTTTTAATTTCTTTCAAATAAACAGCATTATTTTCTCCTTAGCTATTGCAATCTCTAATAATTTATTTTTAGCAAATTATAAAACAAAATAATTTTCCCTTTTGTGAAAAATTTCAATTAGATATACTTAAAATTTAAAATTTACTTTAACATCGAAATTTCTAGGTTTCGCGTAAAGTGATTTTATCTGTCATTCTGCTAGAAAAATATTTTAAAACAATTATATTTTAGCTAAACGCACATTTAACAGATTTTTGAATTATTTTTTTAAAGCATCTAAATATTTTTTACAGAATATAATGATAGATAATGTAGATGCTGTATATATTCAATCAGATATGCTATTACAAGCGTTGGTAGCAGTTTATTTTCTCTATATATATTTATGCAACACTGAATTTATTGTTCCATTGAAGTATTTTTGTGAAATTCTCTCTCTCTTGCCGACGAAAGTAAGAATTAAAAACGTTTGGTTGTAATAAGATGAAGTAATGAAAAAAGTTTGTTATAAAGGTAGAAATGGTAGAGGGTTCTATAATAAGTCATATAAATCTATTGATCCTAGATAAAAATTTTATCTTATATGAACTATCATCGTTATCTATGATCATTACAAAACAAGGGTTAGTTTTATATTATTAAAATTAGGGTATTTTTAGATTATTTCGTGGATAAAATATTTTCATTTAGTTTTATTAGTAAAATTGAAATATTCGTCAAAAAAAAATACTAAAGGCTGAGTCACATTAAATTCAGTAACAAGTTACAGCCTTATATAATCAGCTCAAAAAGTTGGAAACATTATCTTCAATACGACTGTAGATATATTATGTAGATATATATTGCATTATATTATAAAAAATATAACATGAAAAAACATATATGGTAGTTTTAGTTAGTTTTTAAAAATTAAATGAACCGTTCAGTATTTCTTTGAAAATCAACTTTAGCTTTTGCTTTATTATCAGAAATAATTTTACATTATCAGAAGTTATATTAAAAATAGTGTCTCTTTCTAAATATCCAGACTGATTTTAATCAATAGTTTTGAAATAACTGTTAATTTTACTTTCCAATTTAAATATTGAACCTAACTGAAAACCAATTTTAAACTTTTTCTTTAAATATTGCATACAGCATCCTTTTTTAATTGTTGGCACTTTACTAATTTTTTGCAAAAATAAATAAACAAAAATAAATAAATAAACATCTCATATAAACTATTAAAACCTTTTTTAACGTTTGATTCATTCATTTTTTTAAACTAATGTTAAAGAGGACGTTTAATTACAAGAATATATTAGGTTGGGGAAAAAGTAATCCATTATTTTTTCGGTAGACGTCTGTAGTGATCGATATCTCGTGAGGTATCTATCAAACAACTTCAGATTTATGCTCGTTGGAAAGGTGACATTTGACACTAAAATATCCTCTTGAGATTTTTTGTTTGATTAATTCAGTTACGAGAACAAGGTTTTAAAAATGGAAGACAACAAACAGAAAATTCGATACATTTTCGTTGTTCTCTTGTAACGGCGAAAAAGATAGCCGGGTGGCTAAAATTGTGAAAGGTGTTTATCGTCCTATATAAGACTGTAACAACCAGTCACGTACAATTTTTGTTTCGTTGATTCCGTTCGGGTATTTTGATGTTAGAGATGCACCTCGCATGAGGATACAGCATCGTCGAAAATGTCTATACAATATCAAAAATGATCGAAGTTAACCGCATGTCAGCAGTCGAACGCGCAAGACCTAAAAACCTACATGAAAGCTGTTTTAAACCTTTTTACAAAGCGAATCCAAAAGAAGTTACATAAAGTTCACTTAAAAATAATGGATTTTTTTCTCCCCAACCCAATATTAGAAATAGTGTCTCTTTCTTATTATCCAGACTGTTTTCAATCAATAGTTTTGAAATAAATGTTAGTTCCAATTTAAACATTAAATTAAACTATAAACCAATTTTAAACTTTCCCTTTAAATATTGTATACAGCGCAGTTTTTATATTGTTGACACTTTATGAAATAATTCCAAAAAAAAAAAAAAAATAATAATAATAATAAATAAATAAATATTAGTTTGGGGAAAAAGAAATCCATTATTTTTACGTGAACTTTATGCAACTTGTTTTGGATTCACTTTGTAAAAAGGTTTAAAACAGTTTTCATGTAGATTTTTTAGGTCTTGCGCGTTACGACTGCTGACATGCGGTTAATGTAACTGATACACAGCCACAGATCTTCGTTCATTTTTGATATTTTATAGACATTTTCGACGATGCTGTATCCACATGCGAGGTGCATCTCTAACATCAAAAATACCCGAACGGAATCGACGAAACAAAAATTGTACGTAACTGGTTGTTACAGTCTTATATAGGACGATAAACACCTTTCACAATTTTAGACACCCGGCTATCTTTTTCGCTGTTACAAGAGAAAAACGAAAATGTGTTGAATTTTCTGTTTGTTGTCTTCCATTTTTAAAACCTTGTACTCGTAACTGAATGAATCAAACAAAAAACCGCAAGGGGATATTTTAGTGTCAAATGTCACCTTTCCAACGAGCATAAATCTGAAATTGCTTGATAGATACCTCACGAGATATCGATCACTACAGACGTCTACCGAAAAAATAATGGATTATTTTTTCCCCTAACTAATAAATAAATAAATAAACACCTTATATAAACTAATAAATCTTTCTTAACGTTTGTTTCATTAATTTTTCTTAAACTATTTCAAAGAAGATGTTTAATTATAAGAGTATATTTATATAATTAACAATCATTTCGCCAAACTTTTAATTCAAATTTCCATCCCTCTAGCAAAATGTTGTTTTGTCCGACGATGTATGACAATATATTAGCTATTAACAAATTTAGAACGTAAAACGTGAAATATTATCCTCCATGTTACAATAAATTTTGCATTTTGCTATGAATGATAATCTTTTTTTTTCACGAGTCTCCACTTTACAGACATTAAAACGAATTAATTTACTCACTCATTTATCTTCCCATGAAAATAATCGATCCTAACTGTAACTTATGCTCACTAAACTCTAATACGCAATCTCTTTATGGGCTCCTTCATACTGTGAGCAATATGACATCCGAGCTCAATATCTATAAATATTACAACAATAAACGTCACCTCACACGTCAGAAGTGGTAGTAAAGGCGCTTGTTTGCCATGCTTGAATGGAAGGAGGCATTTTGATCCTTACACAAAAATGTACTTTTCATTAATAATAACTTCTAAGAGGATTTAGAAAAGCAGTTCTTTTTATGAAATGTTGTGTGAAGTATTGGGTAATAAATATGCTATTCACTTAACTATTCTTGTTTGAATTAGTTTAAGTATGCTGCATTAAAGTTTTATGTTTGACAGCTAATGTTTAAGTCAGGAAATATATATTATCCTGTTTTTTTATTGCTTCAGAAAAGAAATTCAACAGATAGAAAGCTAAGGTATCAAGAATAATGTTTCTTTAACCATTTATATTTTGGTAAAACTCGACTATTTTCAAAAGCTTTATAATAGTAGAATGAGTATGATGTATTACTTTTATTTTCGTGCAATTATACTTAAATAAAATATTCTAGTCTTGAATAATATTTAACCTTTGTTGTTAGAAAATATATAATTATTATTATATTTATTTAGAAACTGAATCTTTTCAAGTTATTAAAATTTTTATAAGCACATATTTTAGCAAATGTTGTATTCAGATTGAAAAAACAGCGTCATATGATCGATTAAATTAGTAATTTTTGAAAAAAAAATCAGATTTATTTTGCTTTATTAATTATTAGTAGAAGTTAATATGTTGATTTAATTTATGTCTCTGCGGTCAGTTTTTGCATGTGAAGTTCATCAGCATTTCATCAGCAATCGCTAATATTCAAAGTAATTTTAAACATGTACTATTGGATTGGGAATCAAACGCATGAAACTTTGTATATCATATCAACGAGCAAATTATTCGAATTTAATTTAAATTTATTGTTCCCACTGCTCTAGAAATTTTACAAAGACACATTTGTAAATGTTTACTTAAAAACAAATCAATCTCTAATACTAACAAAACACGAATCAAGCATAAGGCTATCGATTTCACCAACGTAATGCAGAAGATAACATCGGAAGGCAATTATGAGGATTTTAAACGTTCACTGTGTATCGATGAATTTTGGAAGATTTTTCACAGAGAAGCTCTTGTCGTGTTTAGCAAAGGAGGTATAATGGAAAATTCTAAGACATCCACCATAAAGGACAAGAGTGCAGAAAACACAATACTAACATTCAAGAAATAAAAAATGTATTTATATTTCTGTCAAGAACTTAATAACATAGTTAAGCTTATAAAAAGATTAATGTAACCTAGGAAAAGAACGTTCTGTATAACTCGGTACATTTTTCCTAAGTGTCTAGCATATATATTAGGTTGGGGAAAAAGTAATCCATTATTTTTTCGGTAGACGTCTGTAGTGATCGATATCTCGTGAGGTATCTATCAAACAATTTCAGATTTATGCTCGTTGGAAAGGTGACATTTGACACTAAAATATCTTCTTGCGGTTTTTTGTTTGATTCATTCAGTTACGAGTACTAGGTTTTAAAAGTGGAAGACAACAAACAGAAAATTCGATACATTTTCGTTTTTCTCTTGTAACGGCGAAAAAAATAGCCGGGTGGCTAAAATTGTGAAAGGTGTTTATCGTCCTATATAAGACTGTAACAACCAGTTACGTACAATTTTTGTTTCGTCGATTCCGTTCGGGTATTTTTGATGTTAGAGATGCACCTCGCATGTGTGTGCATCGTCAAAAATGTCTATAAAATATCAAAAATGATCCAAGTTAACCGCATGTCAACAGTCGTAACGCGCAAGACTTAAAAATCTATATGAAAGCTGTTTTAAATCTTTTTACAAAGCGAATCTGAAAGAAGTTACATAAGGTTTACGTAAAAATAATGGAATTCTTTTTCCCCAACCTAATATATTACAAAAACAGGTTTATTTTAATTTCATTAAGATCTTAAATTTGGCGATAATATTTTCCAACAAAATATCCATATCCATCAAAATACCTAGAATTAATAATGAGCAAATAGCAAAAGATGTTATCTAAAATAAAAATCATAAAAAAAAGAAGTTTCCTTTTTTAAATACATAAAAACATTTAGAACTCTTTAACTTAGTATACTTTGTTATTATTTAAGTATATTACTTTCACAAAAGTAATTAGGTGTTTCTACTCAAAATATTTGTTATATTATAATGAGTTTTTGTTATCTAATTTAGAAAGAGGCAAAATTCTTGTGAAATGAAATTTACACCTTTTAAGGGGTACTAATTTAAAATTATCTTAGTTTATAAAACTGAATGTGTCATTGAAATTAATATCGATATAGTTATTTCTATTATTATCATTGCAAAGTTTATATTGATATGAAAATTTTTTCTTAAAATTTAGCTAAATCTTCAATTTATAATTTGATAACGTGAAATTATTCAGTAAATATATAAGTTTAAGAAATAAGCACATAGAGATATTCATGAATATTAAATTCAAAGAGTTTATGTTTATCATCATGAATTTTAGATGTCCTACTCATCACTGAAAAATAGTATTTTTATATATTGTTTAATGTATCCATAATTGCATTATTTAATTATATATAATCTTATATCCTAGCCGCCCACCCTGTCTTGTGGTCAGCGTGCCTGACTGCTGAGAGAGAGGTCCTGGGTTCTAATCCGGGTTCAAGCCTGGATGTACTATCTATTTCTTAATCTCCTCTCTTTGTCCTTTCCTTGCATGAATGGTTGTTAACTTTATAAACGGGTACTTATGGCATGTGTGTACTGAGGAAGTCGTACTCCATACCAAATTATTTTTTAGTTGGAAAAGTGGAGCAGCGCACCCCATATTGCCAGCTTGGTTGGTACTCGACAAAAAAAAATCTTACTTTTACTTACAAAAAAAATCTTACTTTTACTTACAAAAAAAAATCTTATTTTAATCTATCTTTACACTAATCTTTAAGATCAGTGTGTAGATAGATTAAAATAAAAGTATATATATACCAAAATTATTATTAATTCCAACAGATATAATATAAATAAATTATATCTGTTGGGATAATACTATCACAAAATTATTTCCAACAGGCATAATTTATCATGTGTAAAGTCCTATTTCTGTCAACAAATCTAAAGAAAGATTAATTTACTCAGATTTTATTTACACGAAGAAATAAAAATTTATCATGTAAATAAACTCAACTAAATAGGTAAAAATGAAATGACAAATAGGATAGATTACTAAGATTTTATTTGTATTGAATACACAATCTCGCATTTCTGATTCATTTACAGAAATTTAACGATATGTATATAAATAAATTCAATTATATAAGCCGAAATGAAATTTGTAACACGACACATTATCCAGATCATGTTTATACTAAAGTTATGATTGCGTTTCTTTATTTTCTGTTATCAAAAACGAAATTCCCTCTTTCAATTAACGAATTTCCGATACATTCCTATTATGATTAAGAAGAAAAACCGCAATTCAGTTTCGTTTCCCTTAAAATCTTGCATCCAAGATTCGATTAGTAATTCTAGACTTTAACAGACTAGGTTTCCTTTTCCAATTAATTTATAGTTTCAAATGTATGTATTTGTTATAAGTGAGATTTTTTTTTTACTTGGTTAGGATCATAAAGCTATACGAGACATTTAATTTATTATTTCATGATATCAACACAATGCGATTTCTACTTCATGTTGTTAAAATATTTGCTTTCTCTTCTCCCCCTGGCAAGTCTAATAAATTATATCTGCCGTCTGAAATATTCAATTTTATAGTATCGGTTTTAAGACTTGTGATATTTATTTACAATATAACTTTATTATATTAAAGGAAAAAAATCATTTTATTATGTAATGCTAGGATCATTGTGTGTTATTATAATTTATAGATATCTGCAAAGAAATAAAATGTGAATTAAAATAGATTTTGTCAAAATTGATTAATTGATTGATTGGGTTTTATGGCGCAAGGTAGATTTTGTCAAAAGTATGTATTTATATTTTTAGAAGATTATCAAAACTTTGATCAATATGAACTAACGTTAAAATGCTAAAACTCAAATACATGTGATTAAATTATATTTTCAAAAATGCCCTTGTCTTATTATTTATGGAAACAATTATTTAAACAGATATATTTTATTTATTTTTGACAGTTAATGGTTTCATTATTATACAATTATTTTTAAATATGCTTTATGGGTTCTAAATATATCCTTTGATTGATTAAATAGCCATGTGGAGTTTTAATAATGTAATGCATATATTTCCTGTGTTTGATTGTTTGTTTCATAAAAGGCGTATTGTAGCTAATTTTGATAACTCTCAAGTACTCATATTGTTAATAATGTAATGGAGAAAGATTAATGCAAAATCCGTTTTTATTTATTAAATTGTAGAAGTTATCAAAGGAAGGACGATTTTCCGGTAGTTTACTGGGAAAAAAAACTGTCAGACCTTCTATGTAGATTTCAATTAAGGCCCCGGTGGCCTGGTTGGTTAGGGCGTCGTTCTCGTTACCAAAAGGTGATGAGTTCGATTCCCGGCTTAGCCGAAGATCCGTCGTGTTCACTAAGGGTGACTGGGGCACGTGAAATCTGTCGGGTCACAATGTCCTCCATGTTCCCATTCCAAATTAATCCAACCTCTGGAGGTGGTTGGAGCCAGGCTTTGGGCCTTCTTTGGCTTCAATCACTAAATTGGAAGATTCTGATGGTGCTGCCATCTATGACCCAAAAGTCGTACTTCCACCTTCGTATGAGGGTGCTCTATTCAAAAACGGAAGACACTCTCTCTCTCTGACTTCATTCACCTAGTCTCTGACTGGCGGGTTTGGCATTGGCAAGTGTGATCAAAAGCAACAACAATAGATCTTAATTATTTTTAAATTAAAATACATAGTGTCCAATAAATTCGTAAACCCATTTAAAATTCTTAAAAAGTGGAAAGAATCAAAATATGCGTATGCTATTAGTGAGTATTAGGGTGATTTTTTTTAATGGAGAAAAAAAAATTAGTTCATATTTTGATCATTGAAATCATCGTCAACATCAAGTGCATTGAAATCATTGTCAACATACGAATTAGAATTCTATAAAATGCAGGGTTTTCATTTGACATGTCATCTCAACGAATCAAATTACAGGTGCATATATGAGTTTCACCCTGTGATTTTGATTTAAGTTGATGAACTATGAGGATTTTTAACCTTAGCAATGAACATCGAGGAGAAGACTACTTAGGTACTGATGAAAACATTTATGGAGGAACAACTAATCAGCGTTTTTGATCAAATAAATCGCTTTCTCACTAACCAAGAATGATAGTTGATTTTTTGCAGTGGGGTTACGTAAAAAACCGGATGTAACACCGTAGACCATAATCTTTGAAGGAATCAAAGTACGTCATTCATCCAGAAATTATCTATATCCATTTGGATTTGCTACATGCTGCAATTGTTAAGCGTATCACATGCTACAATTAGTGATGTTTTCCCTAAGTTACTTTTCACTAATATATTTGTGTGTTAACAGAAACGTAAAAAAATTACTGTGATGCTTGTAAGCATTTATCTGAATGCTTACAAGCGTAGGTTGAAACGAACGACGAATATTTCTATGAACAATAATTTAACTAAATTTTTTTTACAAAAATTCCTCTTCGTATGAAGTGGTTTGTCGTTAAATACACATTCAGGTATTTCAATTCCTTCTACTTTATGAATTTTTAAGTGCTTACGAATTTTCTTAAAATCATTTTTATATCTAACATAGAAACTTTCACTTTAAATCACTTTAAAACGTTAAATTTGAAAATCATTATTCATTCATCTTTTAAACAGTTTTTCAACTGTATAATATATATTAAAATAAACATAAAAAAATTAATTTGATACATATATATATATATATATATTATTGCTTCAAGCAAAATTTTAAATTAAGTACCTTCAAGAAAAAAACCTAAATAGTTTGCAGGAAAATTTATAATTTCCAATCAAATGTTTTGTAATCGTATTTCATTTTTAAATTTTGAAATTAACCATTAATAAATAATAATTAAAATTCTAAATAATAAGTAATAATAAAAAATTCGTAATCCAAAATAATAAAATTCTAAAATAAAAATTCATAAATTTTTATAGAAAAATTCATTAATGTTAATACTTTTAAATCAAAATTATAAATTCCTGACATTGCAATAGGGTTAAAGTATGAAACAATTATTACTGTGCAGATGACTCTGAAATCTTGGAAGTTACAAATTAAATAAAAATGCATCTAAATTGGAAAGTCAATAATAAGTTTAGCTATTCTATTGCATTATAAATTAATGTCAAATAAATATATGATACAACATATATATGATTAATGTCAAATAAATATATGTACAAACAGTAATTACATACTGAAAACAATAAAACTTTAAAAATCCAAATTACTTTAGTCATTAGTAAGATATTTTCGTAATTAAGCTTTATTCATTTATATTTCTTGGAAGAAGAACTAGAAATAGAACACAAAAAGATTTATATAACACCCCTATCCTAATCCTCTTTTCAATCAGTACAATTTCAGAAAACTTTAGCAATAAAAAAAAGTGAAAAGGATATATATATCACTCTTGCCATACCCTTTATGAAGTGAATGTCATCTTGATTGATAATGATTCCTAATGTAATGTCATTTGAGTTATATATGTGATAACGTGTTTTTTAATATGATTAGTAATGGATTAATTTTTCAGGAATTAATACAATAGTTGCTTAGAAACCCAAATATTTGCACATCGAACCAATATTTCAAAAAATAGTGCATTGAACTATATGAAAGGCCGTTTCATGATTTTGATAACGAAATATTCTGATGTGAACTATAAAAATTTGATTAAAATCAAGATTCATTCTCATGAAGAAAAATGTTATATGGGGTAATAATCTACCGTACGGTCACCTTTGGCGACCTTTTTTAAAATTTCGCCAAAACTCTCGTTATTTTGCAGAAGCGAGATTTAAAAACCAAATGAAAGAGCAATACTCAATTGTCACAGTTTGTGGCAAGAAATAGCTTGAAATTTCATTAAAAAACGCTTAAATTGACGTTTGCGATACGATTGATTGTAACAAAAAAACTAACAAAATATTAGAAAAAAAATATTTTATCTGAAATTTAATAATTTACTAATGTGTTGATACTGCATAGTAATAATCAATTTTTATTCAACTTTGAAGATTACATAATTGTATTCAAATTTTGTTTCCTCCAGGAGAAATTTAAATATGTTAGAATTCTAGATTTATACCCAGAACTCATTTCTCAAAATTCATTTGACCAATCATTTTGCGTTGAAGCGAATCATTACTCCGCTTTGGAAAAATCCTAAATGATTGTTTTTTGGGAAAAAAGCTGTATCCATTTACTTTGAGAAAATCATGATATTTCTGCTTTGGGTTGAAATATTATTGTATGTTATGAAGAATCACGGCCATTAATATTTGAAGATAATAATAGTCATACTACTTTAAGACGAATTCTGGTTGAATTTTGATTGGCTATGAGTCATGTCTGTATTGTTATTAGAATTGTCACCATTTGCTTTGAGTTATAAATGCGATAATAGTATTTAGAGATGTTCTCAAAAAATCCTTAATTTTACGAATTGAATTAAATATGAAGCAGTATTGTAAAAAATTTTTCTTGCTATATATTTGAATATTAAGAAAATAACAAATTAAATCAAGTTAAACAACTAACAAAAAATACTTAAATAGATATCAGAAACTTATTACCTAAGAAACTTATTTGGTACAAATGTTTTCCAACATTTTATCTAATACCAGAATTAATTTTAAGTACCTTTTTGTATGTTCTTATATGGTTTCTCTAAATTATATAACTTCAGGTGTCTCTCATTTCATTTTGGGAATAAATCTTAATATTTTATAGTTCTAGAGCTTTCATAAAAATACACCGAGAAAATTTTCCCATAACTTTTCGACCTCCCCTTGATTTTGCTTACGATTATAAGAGCTGTGTTATTAAAAGACAGGGGTTTGAAAGATGAAAACATTTTACATGTGAACTAATAATAAATGTTAAGTATTCAAATTTTTCAGATTTCTCTCCTTTTATTTTGGAAATACATCTTAACAATTTTTAATTATGAAATTTTCATAAAAATTTCCCGAGGAAATTTTCGAAACACTTTTCGATCTCCCCTTGATTTTGCTAACGATTATAAGAGCTGTGTTATTAAAAGATAGGAGCCGAAACATGAAAACATTATAAATATGAAAATGTTATAATAACGTGTTATAACTAAGTAACTAGAACATATAATTTGAAAAATGAAACATTTCAAAATAAATAATCAATTACAAAATAAATGTGTGTTTCTTAGCTGGAAAATTTTAGTTCCTACTCGTGAATATAATAAATCATAAGAAATAATGTTTAATAAATATTATGGATTCTTCCTGTATCTCTTAAAACTGAATTTAGATTTACCAACATTAACATCAATATTCTTTTCCTGACTTATGTGAGCAGTTTGAGTATTATTGATAACATCAAGAATTTATCTCGCTGTTTCCGTTTCACTTATTAAATATTACTCAATATCACATTTCCATCGATTTATTCCATTCAGAAAGAATACTTGAAGTTTCAAGAATTCAAAAGTTCTAGGAACATTATGTATGTTCAAAAGTGTAGTTTGTTTTCTGATTTTTTTTTGTGAAATAAAGAGAATAAACAGGTTAAGAAGAAACAAGTAATGTCTACAAACTAGAGCATAAAAAAGATTGAGGCTAAACATAACATTCTACGTGGCTTTGAAGAACGTAAAAACTTTACCACCACAATTTTTTTTTACGTTAGATATTTTTGTTCTTTTATGCTTCTGTTAAGGACGAATAATCTTTTTTTGCAGTTGTTTTGCTTTTATATTTTCTCATTTGGATTCAAAAAGTTGGAAGGAAACATAGAAAGGAATTTTGTTAAGTTACTTTACTTCAACATTTCGAAATGCTTTTTATCTAGAGGTAAAGAACATTTCCACCCCACAAAGTACTGTTTAAAAATGTAGCAATCTTAAGTTTTCTTTTGAATCTTGAATTGCTATCTTTTCCTATCAGTAGAGTCAAAATAATGCTCGCAAATCTTCGTTTGAACTCGACTTTTGGATAAATTAAGAATATTTTAGACATCAAGCATTTACTTTGAAAAGATAGAGTATTCTTAATTAAAATTCATACTCACTCACATTAAATGTTTTTTTAGAGGTAAAAGCTTCCAAATTTGGAAACTACGAGCTGAATAAATTTAGAAGGAAATATTAGGGGAAAATATATTTAGGATTTTAATCCGCCAGTAGAGTTTTTTTTTTTTTTTTTACTTTTAAATGAAATATATTTAGAAATACCAACTTAAAAAAATATTATCCATTTTCTGTTTTTCTATAAATGCAATCCTAAACACAAAAAATTTATTTAGTATTGTTAATTTATTAAATTGTCAATAAAGATATTCTCTTCCTAATGGATAATTTAGATGTGAACTTAAAATTAATGTGATAATGTAACAAAAAGAAGTAAACGGAATTATAACGAGCAAATGTATTTTCATTAAAATAATCAATATTTTCTTTAATTGAAGACAGTTACGACAAGCAGAATACAATAGAGAATTATAAAAGTTTAATTATATGCTTTAGAGTTTAGTTATAAAATAGCAGCTGATCTATATCATGGAATAACATTTAGTGAAATTATCCAGACTTATATAATTCATCTCATTTATAAATGTATACACATAATCAATATTTTTTTATGACGTCAGGTATTACAAGTAGTAAGAAAATAATTAATTATTAATAATATTACATTAAAACAAAGATACGATAAGGAACATTTTGTTCAAGAAAGGCATATGCCGAAAGTTGGCTTAAAAATTGTACCAAAACACCTAACATGTGGGAAAGTAATTAACAGGAAGAACACCATATTTGATATCATGAACCCTTCACTGAAGATCCTAAATTGATTGAAGTATCACATGATGCGAAATCTGGATTTTTTCTGTAAGATCCAGATACTAAATAACAATCCAGGCACATCACTACATTCTATAAAATCTCGAATTATTGAGTCTTAATTCATGGTTCATGTTTTTCTCCTTATCTATATTCATTGTTTTTATCATGGTTGAGAGAATAATTCAAGGACAAACGGTATAACTGCAGTACTACATTAACGGCCGTATTCACCAACCAGAGTTAAACGAGGTTTCAGGGTAAAAGACGAGTTAAGTCATGAAACGCTATTCACCACGACAAAAACAGCGATTAACTCGCCTATATAGATCCCTAGAATAACACTACGATTTCGGAGGGTTAGCGCCGAGTCAGCAACAATGGCGTACTTAAGTGATATGTTTGTTGACATTGATGTGCAAGATTGCTAGCCAAACAGAAGCCATCTTACATGACGTATTCGGTTAACTTCAAAGCTGTTTTACACGGGAATTTCCTCGCTTCGTGAATAAGAATCAGCGAATCATACTAGAGTTGATTTATATCCGAGATAGGTTACACCCGTGTTTGGTGAATATAGCCGTAAGGTGTTCATAAAGTTTAGAGGAAGTGTCAGGAAGAAAGGGATAAAACATGTAACAGTATAACATGGCTTTTGTCCAAAGATTAGTTTCTGGAGCAAAATGTAAGTGTTCCTGCACACTATGTACCCAATAAATCTAGCCCACTACTTCCTCCTGTTTCTAAAATAATGCTTTAAAAGGAATGCACTTTTAATCTGAAGAGTATCTTGCTATTGCACTAGCATGCTTTCCCGAACATAGTTCTGATATTGTTTCTTCCAGCCAGGTGGCAAGAGGGTGGGTCTATTTTGAATTTAGAAACAAAAACCAAGCAATAGACCACCTTTACTTGATTGCCGTCCATAAGTATCATTTCACTTGGAAGATACTGCAACCATGATCTATATAATATGCAACAGCCACCTTTAATGAACACAAGAGATCTAGATCGGAAATCGAACTTTCTACCTTCAGATAATGAGATCGATACCCTATCCAATCAAATCACCACGGACTTTCTGCACAAGAGGTAAAGGCAAAAACGACAAACTCACTAAATAATGTGACATTTAAAGACCTGTAGTATTGGTATAAGACCTATAGTAAGAGAAGACAAATAAAAAGCAATTTATTGCTAGAAAAGAGGATTATGCTGAAAGTGACTAAAAGATAATTGTATAATATTTGAAAGGAAGCTTATTTTAGTGATAAGGCCAGTTATTTAATTATCGAACCTCACTAAAATAGATATATCAAAATTAATATGATAATGTATAAGCAAATTTGTTTCAATTAAATGTATTTTAAAGAAAAGACATATTTACTAGAAATGATTTTCTCAGTTACACACCAATAAAACTATACATCTTATGTCCCAACAAAATATTTCATTATTAATTTTTACCAATTTGTCATGGTTTGAATGTAAATTTGTAGTCTTTTAAATTATTAGTGTAATTTTAAAACTCGTATTTAATTTTTAAAGAATAAAATATTTTTCACTACTAAGAAATTAATGAAAACTAGTTCAAAGAAAGCACATACATGAAGAAACTAGAGTAAATCTTGATAAAGATTTCGTTAGTGTGGAAATTTCTCATCCATCGAAATAAATTTGGTGAGAATAAATTAGGAACAAGCACTATACCTTATTTATAAAATTAAAATATATGAAATTTCTATTAATATTTAAAACAATAATTATTTTTAACAAACTAGATTTTAAAGAAACATTAAATGAGTAAAGAATAATATTAAAGATTTTGGTATGCTCATAAATTTAACATTCATAAAATACTTTTCAAAATTATTAAAAATTCATTTTCATAACAAGAAATAATTAGTTAAGAAATAAAAACTTAATAAAAAACTAGTTAAGGTATATGGAAGTAAATTAGCATCATGTATTTTCACAAATAAGCTTTCATGAATATGTAAAGGAAAATCATCGGCTAAAAATTTATTGAAAAAATAAATTATAAAAATTTACATTTAGTATTTCAAAAATAGTAAATAATCTTTTATTTACAAGAGTTTTTTTGAATCTGTATACTCAAAGCATCTAATAGAATGTGACAAAGGTTAATTAACTATATATGAATAATAATAGAAATTAGAAATAATTATCTAATAAAAATATTAATGTAATAGTAATTAAAAGTCAATGAATCTTTAAATCTTAGCTATTGGGTAAAATATGTCAAAAACATTAAAAAAAATAATATAAACTAAATCTTTTTATAAAAAATACTGACATATACACTACTGGCCATTAAAATTGCTACACCAAGAAGGCGACATGCTACAGACGTGAAATTTATACGAAAGGAAGAAGGTGCTGTGATATGCAAGTGATTAGCTTTTCAGCGCATTCAGACAAAGCAGGCGCCAGTAGCGACACCTACATTGTGTTTAAATGAGGAAATTGTTCAGCCGGTTCCTCATACACAAATTGCATTGGAACGTTGTTGCCTGGTGAAAAGTTGTTGTGATGTCTCGTTTAGGTAGGAGAAATGCGTACCAGCACGTTTCTGACTTTGATAAAGATCGAATTGTAGCGTACCGGGATTGCGGTTTATCTCATCGCAGTATTGCTGCTCGCGTCGGTCGAGATCCAATGACTGTTAGCAGAATATGGAATCGATGGGTTCAGGACGGTAATATGGAACGCCATGCGGGATCTCAACGCCCACCTATCACTAGCAGCCGAGAAGACAGGCATATTATCCGCATGACCGTAATGGATCGTGCAACCACGTCACGAGCCGTGAGTCAAGAAACAGGGTCGTTTGGAAGACAACAAGTGTCTGCACGAACAGTTCAACGACGTTTGCAGCAGCATGGACTCTCAGCTCGGAGACCATGGCTGCGGCTTCCCTTGACGCTGCGTCATAGACAAGAGCGCCTTCAATGGTGTGATCAACGACGAACCTGGGCGCACGAATGGCGAGACGTCATCTTTTCAGATGAATCCAGGTTCTGTGTATAGCATCATGATGGTCGCATCCGTGTTTGGCGGCATCGTGGTGAACGCACACTGGCAGCATGCATTCGTCATCGTCATACTGGCCCATCACCCGGCGTGATGGTATGGGATTCCATTGGATACAAATCTCGGTCACCTCTTGTTCGCATTGACGGTGCTTTCAACAGTGCGCGTTACATTTCTGGTGTGTTACGACCCGTGGCTCTACCCTTTATTCGAGACTTGCGAAACCCTACGTTTCAGCAGGAAAATGCCCGATCGCATGTTGCCGGTATTGTACGGACCTTCCTTAATACGGAACATGTTCGGCTGTTTATCTGGGCAGCACGTCCTCCAGATCTTTTACCAATAGAAAACGTCTGGTCAATGATTGCCGAGTAACTGGCTTGTCACCAAACGCCAGTCACTACGGTTGATGAACTGTGGCATCGTGTTGAAGCTGCATAGGCATCTGTACCTGTACAGATGCCCATGCAGCTTCAACACGATGCCACAGTTCATCATACATGCAATCCAATCTCTGACTCAATGCCCAGGCGTATAACTGCTATTATTACTGCCAGAGGTGGTTGTTCTGGATACTGATTTCTCAGGATCTATCCAGTCAAATGTTTTGAAAATTTAATCACTTGTTATTTCTGGTATAATACATTTGTTCAATAAATATCATTTTGTTATCTGCATTTCTTCCTGGTGTAGCAATTTTAATGGCTACTAGTGTATGAATAATAATAGAAATTAGAAATAATTATCTTATAAATATATTAATGTAGTAGTAATTAAAAGTCAATGAATCTTTAAATCTTAGCTATTGGGTAAAATATGTTGAAAACATTAAAAAAAATTAATGTAATCTATGGCTTTAATAAAAAATACTGACACGTATTTTATATTTAAAATTTAAAGAAACTATAAAAGTAATTAACGGATGTAATGTGAGTGAAATCATTAATTACACTTATTAGAATTTATAATTAAAATGAGTGGTAATTGGTATACAAACGTGTCTTAAACATATAAAGGTTTAGGCAAAAATTTAAAGTAAGGTCGCTCTTGGCGACTTTTCAAATAATCGCCAAAAATCTCGCCAACCTGCACAAGCGAGGTCTATATATAAACAGAATATTCCATTTTTCATTGGTCTGTTTCCGTTTTGTCAGAATCCCCAGTTTTTCATTGGACGGAATCCCTTATCTGTGATGGGTCAGAATTCGTTTGGCTGCCAGAAAATGTTATTTATCGCCAACTTTGGAAAATCGTGCTAAGAGCGACCGTACAGTAAATCTGAGCCGATGGGTTATTATATCAATCAGATGCTAAACATTTTTCAAATTTAATCGAATAAACTTATTTAAGCTTTTGATTTATTTTCAATTAATGTTTCAAATTAAAATTGTCTTGTTTTCATGTAACACAGTATTAACCATGGTTACATGCAAAATTTTGGATTTTATAGACATTTAAGAAGTACGGAACAAAAAAATAATCCAGAATAAATAAAATATTGTCTTTTCAGGTACAGGCTTTGAAAATACAAATTTTACGAATCATGTTTGAAATATTCGAATTATATTATGAGATGTCCACAGACATTTGAAGCAGAATCACTTCTTAAATTGAAATTTGGATCTTCTCTTAATGTTTCATAATCTTTTATTTTATTTCTCTTTTGAAAATTCAGTTAATGTATCGGAAGTTATTATAATTTATCATTTTATGAATAATTAAGAAAGGGGGCATTGACAAATGTTTTTGCAATTAGAAAAATTATAAATGCTTTGTATTAAGAAAAACAAAATAATCAAAAGGAAATAGCAATAGAATCATTGTGACTAATAAATAAATATTATTACAAATATGTTCAGCAAAATGAATTCTGTCAATTATTTTTTCTTATTCAGTGAAATAATTTAGTAAAAAATAGTACATTAGTATATTACTTTGTTTATTAGTTGTACTAATCTAAACAGACTATAAGAAACTGTATGATATTATATATTAAATAATAAAATCATCAAATAATCATTTAATATTATGATTCGAAATCATTACTCAAATAAATTAGGGAAAGAATTAGAAATAAATTTGGAATTAAATTAATTCTTATTAAATGATCTTCATACCCACAGCAATGTAAATCTAAGGGGACCTCAGTTCGATATCATCCAAAAGCGACACAAAATAGGACAGTGATTTCATTAATGTTGCATATTCATCTTTATATCTCATTCACAATGCCATGTCAATTATTGCATGTATTTAATATCAAACAAAAGACAGACTACCATTAGAATACTGCTTTGAATAATTTGCAGCAAATATTAGTTTGGGGAAAAAGTAATCCATTATTTTTTCGGTAGATGTCTGTAGTGATCGATATCTCGTGAGGTATCTATCAAACAATTTCAGATTTATGCTCGTTGGAAAGGTGACATTTGACACTAAAATATCCTCTTGCGGTTTTTTGTTTGATTATTTCAGTTACGAGCAAAAGGTTTTAAAAATCGAAGACAACAAACAGAAAATTCGAAAAATTTCCTTTTTTTCTTATAACGGCGAAAAAGATAGCCGGGTGGCTAAAATTGTGAATGGTGTTTATCGTCCTATATAAGACCGTAACAATCAGTTACGTACATTTTTGTTTCGTCGATTCCGTTCGGGTATTTTTGATGTTAGAGATGCACCTCGCATGTGGATACAGCATCGTCGAAAATGTCTATAAAATATCAAAAATGATCGAAGTTAACCGCATGTTAGCAGTCGTAACGCGCAAGACCTAAAAATCTACATGAAAGCTGTTTTAAACCTTTTTACAAAGCGAATCCAAAAGAAGTTACATAAAGTTCACGTAAAAATAATGGATTTCTTTTTCCCCAACCTAATATCTCTTTCCCGTTATTCGACATTGTTGGTCATCTCATCTAGTAAAGTCTTTTTTGACACCGCATAAATTTCTTTTGAAGATAATATTCCTTACTATGGTGTTCCAAACTCAGTACCATAATAAAATAAAACCGATATCCACTGAAATCAGTCATCGCTTTCCTTTGCACATTTGGAATGTGGTCACTATAGAAAATCGAATGACATATGCAATTGGTTAGGTCTCCTAGGTTTAGTAATTAAATTTTTTGGATAAAAGGGTGCTTGATGTTTAATCGTACTTTTGTTGAATAATGAAAAATGACAAATTGTTTATTCTTGTTCCTTTGTAATCTACATTAATTTTTAATTCTTGTTCATGTATAATCTACTTCAATTTCGAATAGGAAATATAACTAAATTTAGGAATCTTACTTAAGAAATTTACCTTAAAAATAATCTTACCTAAAAAATTTACCTTAAAAATAATCTTACTATCTAAAAAATATCTTGCCTAAAACATTTACCTTAAAAATGATCTTTTAAAAAGCTTAATACATTGAGTATCCCTTCAAAATTAAGTTATTGCGTTCTATATATTGTTATCTAAATTAAATGTAATTGATTATTCAAGTACTTATATTTGAATAAAGCAAATATAAAACATGAGGCACATCTTGAACTGTTGGTTTTTGGCATGCATATCTTCAGCAATCAATAACTTTGGTATACCCACTTCAAACTTTTCTGGGTATATTTCTTACAATAAGTAAACATAAAACATTGTCCGTTTGCTTTTTCAGGGAACAAAACGCTGGCTAAGATTTTATCAAATGTTCACTAAATACTATTGAATATTTTTCGCCATGTGCTTTAATTTATCATAGAAATAATTTTATATGAAATGGTGTGAAAGTGTGAGATTTATCACTTATATGTAATTGCTTTTAAAATAATATTCATGTCAGATAATACAGAACTTAACATGTAAAATTGATAATTTATATTTTAAAGAAAATTTGTTGAATTAAATTAAAAAATAAGGATTGGAGTTGACAAGAAATATTATTAAAAATGCAGTTTTTAAAATTCAAAATAAGAAATAATTTGAGGAGTTAAATAACTTTGATGCTTAATAAATACAACTTTATATTCTTATCAGAAATAAATTGCTACAAATTTAACCTAATCATAAAAAATATCAGTAACGTAATATTAAGTAACGAGTATCAAAGTAACCTATTCTTTTATCAAGTTTCGAATAAAATAACCCCAAAATAAGGGATATATGAAGAATTTCTCGCCTTCATTTTTGCAAGAAATATAGTTTAGATAAAATTATAGAAATAACTTGATTAATAAGAACTGGTTTTGATATGCTATGTTGTTCTTTCCTAAAAAATAGTTGTCAGTTTCAAACTAAATTCAATTCCTATATACTGAAAATACGATTACGATTATTTTTTTTCATAAGAAAAACTTGTCACGAAAGTCTGATCAACTAAAGAAAAAGCTTTAGTTGATTTTAGGAAAGAAAAACATTTGAAACTATTTCATTTCGGAAAAAAATATTTTTATGTTCGTTTGTTTCAAAGAAAAAAGCAAAGAACCAAATCCTTAACTATGCATTGCGTATGATTTATTAACTTTTTATTAAAATGTTGAATAAAATGCGAGGAAAATTTTAGTAAAATATTGACTTCATAGAAATCACTGATTTCAAAATATATTGCATAAATTATGTAGTTAGAAATTGGAAAATATACGAAATTAATGTGTAAATTATTTAGAATGATACTAAAGTACAAAAAGAATTAAACGTATTGCAAGTGAATATTTTTTTGTGTCAAATGTTTGTGATATAAAATATTTATTTGATTACAATTCATTCCATTCTACATTTGATTAATTTGTTGACCAATGGTCATTTTTATACATGAGATCTAGTTATGCAAGTATTTAATGCATTTCATACAACTACAAGAATCCAAGCTCATGATGGGAATCGAACTCACATACTACAAGACAAATTTTGGGAATTTTTTTAAATTACAGTTTATGTGGGCCTTGATAGTTAAGCACCGTTATTAATTACCTGATCTAGTTTCCTAGATATAATCAAAACTTATTTTACTACAATAAAAGCAGATATTTATTTATACTGCTTAAATTAAGATAATATAATAAAATAATATTCTCATGTAATAAAATAAAATAGTGCTTCTTGCAATATTATGAATACTTTTTCTATATTAAGATGCAGTCTGCAATTTAATGTATATTAAAATCATTTCAATCAAACCTTTATTGAATAAGCTAGATATTTTAGTTACTGTTGTTGTTACTAATGATACTTGGCGAACTAATGATTATAATGATACTCCTGTTACTAAAGATACATTGTCTGGGACTTGGCGAATAAAGTGAGAAAGAAGGCTTTAATATAACATATTGAAAAGTTCAAACTTTTTAAACACGTGATGTTAGGAGTATAGTGTAGTTTATTAATTTTTTTAGACATTATACCAGTTTACATACTGGGTATCTAACTCTTGTAAAAATCCATCTCTCTAGTATATTCTGTACTATTTAGCAAATAAAAAGATCTTTACTTATTTTCTCTAAAGAAATTAATAAAAATGAAATTTTAAAAAAATATGTTACAACATGTTATCTTAGATTTCGTTTTATAATCTAATATATATATATATATATATATATATATATATATATATATATATATATATATATATATATTTGTTTGGGGAAAAAGTAATCCATTATTTTTTCGGTAGACGTCTGTAGGGATCGATATCTCGTGAGGTATCTATCAAATAATTTCAGATTTATCCTCGTTGGAAAGGTGACATTTGACACTAAAATATCCTCTTGCGGTTTTTTGTTTGATTAATTCAGTTACGAGCAAAATGTTTCAAAAATCGAAGACAACAAACAGAAAATACATTTTCGTTTTTCTCTTGTAACGGTGAAAAAGATAGCCGGGTGGCTAAAATTGTGAAAGGTGTTTATTGTCCTATAACTGTAACAACCAGTTACGTACAATTTTTGTTTCGTCGATTCCGTTCGGGTATTTTTGATGTTAGAGATGCACCTCGTGTGGATACAGCATCGTCGAAAATATCTATAAAATATCAAATATGATCGAAGTTAACCGCATGTCAGCAGTCGTAACGCGCAAAACCTAAAAATCTACATGAAAGCTGTTGTAAACCTTTTTACAAAGTGAATCCAAAAGAAGTTACATAAAGTTCATGTAAAAATAATGGATTTCTTTTTCCCCAAACTAATTATATATATATATATATATATATAGCATTATGCATTTATAATAAACTTTTGAAGATATTTTTGCTGTGCAGTGGTTTTATTAATATTTATTCTGTAAAATAATCATTTCTTCACTTTTATCATTCACTATTTTTAATAATAGATTCCGTTTTACATACAAATTTTCTACTTATGATTTTTTGATTCAAATTATTAATTTAAAAAAAAATGTTAATTTTGATACTGGAGGGGAAAGAACTTTTATGGTAACTCGGAGAAAGTAGATTGAAACCTGACATTGATGAATTTGGTTGTTTAGTTTTGGTTTATGTACCTAAAATTATTCAGAATCTAATGTTACAACTCTGGAAAGGCATGAAAGAGGAAACTATAATATCAGAAATTGATTTAGTCTATTTGTCATGGTATGTGAAAATAAAAAAAAAGTGATAGGCTAAAATTGATTGGGAAGATACAAAAACCTTGAATTGATTGTATTGAAACAAACAACATAAAAAGCTATTAATAAATTGTTATTTCAATTTTAATAATTTTGCATATTAGCGAATATACAAAACTATTGTTTTGCAAATTATTAAAGAACAACACCTTTACAATTTTTTCATTTCAATAATTTTAATCTAAACTCTCAATTAAAATGTGTGGTAAATATTTTTAGTTTTAAAATCTAATCTCCAATAAATACAATAGGCTTTACCGAATTTAAACTTTCTCTTTGTTACAAATTTGCATGGAATTTATAAATATGAACATATATTGGTTCAAAATTAAAAATTTTTCTACCAAAAGTAAAGTTAACTATTATAATAAATTCCCTTTAATTTATCTTATAAAACACTGAAAATTAAAATGAAATTTATAAAAAATAAAATATTGGTTAGACTATACTTTAGGGTGCTCCTTCGATTCTCGCCAAGTTGTGATCACGACTGATCGCCAAGCTGGGCAAAACCGAATCGTGATTTGATTGCTTACCTGTTTGCACTGTAATCGACGCGAACAGGAATGGCGCCTAAAATATCACCAAATTCACCAAAGGGCACCCTAAAGTATAGTTTCACCAAAATATTATTTAAAGATATTTTTTTAAAATTATTCTGTAGATTGTTTAATATTTTGAACAATAAAGCTAATATAAGTGTCTCAAGGTTAAGCAATTTTCAAAATTATTTTATAACAATTGTATGAATCGATTTAACGGGTTAAATATTAGCATTGGTAAAACAAAAATCAGGTTATACGTGAACATTAGATAAAAATAAGAACAATAGATAAATATTTCAAGCTAGTTTCATGTACTAATTGGACTTAAAATTAATTGGAAATTATTCTAACATTAATATGTTAAAAAATTTTTCTTTTAATATTTTGCTTTTTGTAAAATTATGAAGGGAGAAAACAAAATGAATTGTTTATGTTTTATGATCAAAATATCTTCTTATATTATGCCGAACGAAATTGTAGCAGATAGAAAAATTCAATAAAAAGAAACATGAATATATTATGGCTACACCGCGCAAGGGTTTCTGGGAGCAAGATAAGAGCGATCAGAATCGTTCGGTTTCGGTGATTCAAAAGTTACGCGAGACTAGTTTTATTCGCTTTCGATGCAGTTTCTTCTCAAAACAGTCATTTTGGGATTTTCGATCGCAAAGGAGATAAAAAGAACATTTTGGGAATTATTTGATAGAAATGTATGCCCTTTTTCTGCAAACATTGTTTCATCTGAACGCGGTTTTAAATATTTACTAAATATTACGAAAAATTAAAATGAATTTTAAAGTTTTTTATTTACGCAGGATTTGTTTCTTATTAATGGAAAAAAGGGATATGAAAAAGAAATTTGATGTTAATTTCATGTGATTTTTCATAAGCCTCAGCAGTTTCATGAATTATTTTTTTTCTTGTTTCTTTTATTGAATTATTTCTATGGAAATTACAAAATAATTTCTTTTATATATATATATTAGGTTGGGGAAAAAGTTATCCATTATTTTTTGGGTAGATGTCTGTAGTGATTGCTATCTCGTGAGGTACCTATCAAACAATTTCAAATTTATGCTCATTGGAAAGGTGACATTTGACACTAAAATATTCTCTTGCGGTTTTTTGTTTGATTAATTCAGTTATGAGTACAAGCTTTTAAAAATAGAAGAAAACAAACAGAAAATTCGATACATTTTAGTTTAGCGAAAATGCTAACCAGGTGGCTAAAATTGTGAAAGGTGTTTATCGTCCTATATATGATTGTAACAACCAGTTACACACAATTTTGGTTTCGTCGATTCCGTTTGGGCATTTGGATGCTAAATATGCTCCTCGCATGGATATAACATTGTCGAGAATGTCTATAAAATATCAAAAATTATCAAACTTGACAGCATGTCAGCAGTCGTAGCTTCGCACAAGACCTAAAAATCTACAGGAAAACTGTTTTAAACCTTTTTACAAAGCGAATCTGAAAGAAGTTACAAAAAGTTCACGTAAAAATAATGGATTTCTTTTTCCCCAACCTAATATATACATACATACATATAGGGGGGTGATTTTAAATTGTTTTTACAATTAAGAGGAATGAAAGTACTCATCCAGACAAGCATTGCATAAGAACATAGGATTGCATTCCACTCTTAGAGGCAGAAAAGAGGAATTCTCACCTGAATATATAACAATGCAGAGTAAGCGAATAAATAATACTAAAAGTTTTACAATTATATTTATTGTTAAGTGAAAACCTCACAGCAAATGCTCAAAATGCTGACCACGTGTGTCGTTGCTCAGTTGACACCAGCGAAGGTACAACTGGAGCACCCTCTCGAAGATTTCGTGTGTTGAGTTAATTTTGCCCGTGGTAACAACGATTTTAATTACGAGATCTTCAGCTGATTCCACAGGCTGTTCCAGTGGGTTGAGGTCCGGTGAGCAAGGGGGCCAAACCACAGATTCGCTACGTCCAATCCATCGTGTGGTATAGCATTCCCGATAATTTTTGGATGATATTATCCAGATAATATTTGAAGCGATGATGTTGGGCCGTTTTTAATAGACAATGTTTACTGTTATTTATTACGGTAACCAATAAGAGCAAAATACTGCTGCTTCTTTGTAGAAATTTATATACAGTAAATTCGTGATAGATTCTTGATGAATTGCGTATAACCTCTTTTCTTCCTCTCAAAGTGATATGTGACCCTATGTTTTATGTAATTATTGCTTATATGGATGAGTATTATCACTCCTGTTAATTTGTAAAAACAATTGAGAATCAAACTTCATATAAGATTTTTTTTTACTCCATAATTGATTTATAAAAAAAAAAAAAAAAAACAAGAGTTGTAAAAAAAATTTATTTATAAGATTTCAGCAAACACATCCTATTTTTCCACAATTCAATAAATATTGAAATTAATTAATCAGATTTCATCATGCAAGCTAAAAACATACATTGACAATATTTTGAAAACCTCATTACCCTTTGATGAATACAAATTTAATTGGAAAATAAAGAATTTTTATTAAATATATTAATAAATTTATGGATATTGTTCTATCACAATTGCTGAAATTTATAATGTTTAAATTCTTTATTCATGATAAAAATTATTTGATTGACATTTTTATTACTGAAATATATACATGTATTATATTTTTAAAGATTGAGAACACAAGTTTTTCTTTATATTCTCTAATATATTAATACCATATGTAGATTTCATGAAATTACAAATATCTTTCAATATATTTTAATCGAAACATTTTAATTTCCGTTTACTTTGCTGTGAAATGTAACAAAATCTATAATAATATCGCAATAAATTCTGTTTTTGTTGCTATCCCCCTGGTTCAGGAAAGCCTTACACCAGATCCAGAAGATCTGGCATAGGATAGTTTGCAGTTTTTTTTTTTTTTGGAGAGGAACCACAAGAGCAGAAGTCTGATTTGACCTCTGAACACACATGCCATAGGTACCCGTTTATAGGGTAGGTAGGCAACCATTCATACTCCATTCATACAAGGAAACGACAAAGAAGGGAGAGAGAGAGAAAGTACATTAATGCCCGAAACGGGATTCGAACACAGACTTCCCTATCCGCATTCAGGCATGTTAACCACGAGACAGAGTTGTTGTTGTTGTTAATGACACTTGGCGACGTCAAACCCGCCCGTCACAAGGACTAAGTGAATGAAGTCAGAAAGGGAGCGTCTTTCGTTTTTTTAATAAAGCACCCTCATTCCAAGATGGAAGTACGACTTTTGGCTCATAGATAGCAGCACCACCTGAAACTTCCAATTTAGAGATTGAAACCAGTGAAGCTCCAAAGCCTGGCTCCAACCACCCCTAGAGGTATTGATTTGTTATGGGTGCATGGAGGACATTGCGACCCGACGGATTTAACGTGCCCCAGTCGCCATTAGTGAACACGACGGATTTTCGGCTAAGCCGGGATTCGTCCTCACCACCTTTTGGTAACGAGAACGACGCCCTAACCAACCAGACCACCGCGGCCCAGTTGACAGGCTGCAATAAATTCTAAAGATTGTATTAAAATTTTTTAAATGATTAATTAATAATTTGTCTTTACGCATTTAAAAATCCATATAAATTAATTTATAATCATAAAAATCAACAATATTTAATTAAGTATTTAACATTTTTAAATATGGTAAATAATGTAAGAAATTAATTAATTCACTCCATCTAAATTACTAAAAAAGATTTTTTAAAAATAAATGATGATTCTAAATATCATGCTTCACTGTCCATACTTTTAATAGTAAAAGAAATTTATGCATTCATACATACAGAGTTATACAATTTAACTTAAGTTTTAAATTATTTTTGAAGATCTTTCCCTCAATGACTTCTTCCACTCTTTTAATTAAAGAATGTCTCTTCTAAGAGCCAAGAGAAATAAAGATCCTGCCAACATTGGCGAGATTTTTAAGTAATTACGTTTAGTGTTTTCTTGTACCAGTATTCCGTTCGAGTTACTTTCTACAGCGAAGTACTTCTTCTGGTTATTCGAGGAAACCAGCATGAAGTTAAAATTTTCTTACTTTTCCCGATTAATTCCCTGGGTGGCTGAATTTCTTAACCGCATCAGTTGGTCTTAAGAGAATAGTTTTTTTTATTTTTATTTTTTTTTTATCTCGTGGATGAGACTTTTCGGAGTTACTTTTTGGGGATAAAATTGTTTTGAAAGAGACGCTATCTGGTTATGGCATTCCAATCAAAACCAGAAGAGATAAGATTAAAACGTATCCTAGAATCTGTGAAATAAAGTATTCATACGCAGACCCGTAAAGACAGCGAAAAATGCTCTTTTATTTAACTTTTCATTTTTGATGATTTATTTTTAAAAGCATTTTGTGACACAAGCGAATAAATCTCTGGGAACTAAGCATGTTATAAAAATATGCGATTTGTTGTCACAAAGTGTGCTGAAAAAGTCAATTAAATAAGAAAGCAGGGTTTATATTTTTAAGAGTAACCATCATAAAAATCAAGATGCAATTTTATCTCAGAAAATTATATCTTACAATTGGTGATTTTTGAGTGAGATAAAGTATTAAAATATTCAGTTAAAATAAAAAAACAAGATTTGAATCTGTTTTTTAGTTGTTTTTCATTGTAATTTTTTTATTATAATAAAACTAGTATGAAAAATATGTGATTACTTACTGATTAAAGAGGTAAAATTAAAATATATAATTAATTAAATTAAAAATATGTTTTATGCATTTTATTAATAATTCATGAAATTCTAAAATAATATGTTACCTAATATTGAAAGAGACAAAAGATGTTAAAACATTTTGAAAAAAAATTATAATTTAATTATATTTTCATGAATAAATATTAGCTTTGTTTCTTTTTTTGGTTATTTTCAATATAAGTTCTTTATTATAATTAAGAAACTAATATGAAAAATAAGTGATGAGCTATTCATCTGGAAGATAAAATTTCGAATACACAATTGATAAAATAAATATACACTTTTATATAATTTTTTAATGATCCACCATTACAGAAGCAAGTTATATTATAAAATATTTGATAATTGTCAATTATTGAGAATGACAAAAGTTTAAATATTTAAACATTTGAGAAAAGTTCATAATTCGAATATGTAAATAACGGCTTTTAAGTGAAAGCTTTTTCATATAGAACTAATATTACTATTAGCAATTCAGGGAAACTTCTGTTGAAAATTTTAAGTACTATTTTTTGATGCAAAAGATAAAATATAGCTAGGCTAGGTAAATGTGGAACATTTCTGGCCGTCCATTTTTGTCAACTGAAGTAGCCAACTGTTAATTATGAGCCGCATTTAATTGATGAGTTTGACATTTGAGCTACATTTCTTTTCTTAACGTGACTTTAACCCCTTCGCGCCGACTGTCAAATCTACGTGTCAGCAACGAACACACTCACTTCCCGGCCGACACGCAGGCGTGCCAGAGCGTTTTCCCGTTCAGCCCTGACTGTCACGTATTTGTGCCAGTGTCCTAGAACGTTGTAAAAACTATAATTTCTGCCACAAGATGGCACTGTATGTCCATATGGTTTCAGATACATGTACATCAGACCTTCTACGCGAAATGAGAGAAACATGACTCACATACACGTGTTTTTCATTACATAAACAAAAGGGGAAATAAATGTTTCCGAATGGCGTGCTTTATGGCGTCTCTTTAAAATCACATGTGGTAGTTGTTTATTGTAAGCAGAGTTATTGAGTTATGTAAGTTTTATTTTCGCTAAAGCGTTGGGTATTTCGGTTTGCAGTTTTTAGAAAATAATTAGATCTTGTTAGATATGAATTCTTTTTTTTTTTACCGTTGCAATGACGAAGCATCGAAAATGTTTAACAGCACATGAAATAGCATAAATGATGCAAAATATTTCAGATATTGATTCCGAAACAGATTCTGATAGTAGTGAAAGTGACACTATGATGTATTCTGATTATAAAGAATGTGGCGTTGATATTTCGGAAATTTCATGGATTTAGCCTTAATTGCAAAAAAGCCCCATGCACTGAACAGACGCTAGCGTTAGACACTGCCGGTTTGTGCTACCCGGTGTGAAGGGGTTAACAGAGTGATATTGACCACTAAGGGATTTTTAGTCCTCATAAGACCTTTCAAGATGACAGTTTTCATGTGGATTAAGTATCGAAGTCACAACAAACTATAGGTCACAAGAAGGACATATTCCCCGCCAGATTCCAAGCAACCTCATCACATAAGATTGCTCGGAATTAACGACATAAGGTTACAATAAATAAACAATTTTCATTTGACTTAAGATAATGATATATACTACTATTTAATGCAGGTAAATTAAAGATATAAACTATGAATTTACCAACTTTTTCAAATCAACGACCTGATATTACATAAAGTCTTACAAATAATTACCACGCAAAGAGAGTCTTTATCAGTCTCTGATTGGCTCAAGAATGATTAGATGAGATGTAACCCTCTTACTAGTTGTTACTTCTGTAGAGAAGTTTCTAGTTCAGAAAGGGAGTAGGCTTAAATGTATAGCCCGCAGGCCATTGTTTAAATTTTAATGCGCAAATGGAAACCGACGTCGATCCACAGTGCTCCAAGCGTTTCATTATATATTGTTAGCATAAATGATTTACATTTCATAGTAAAACAATCTCATTTATTCTCCGGAATACCTAACACTATAATATTTTACAATTATTAGAAAATTTGACAAATAGTTTCTAAGGTATCCTAACTTGTGATGACGAAAATATTGTATTTATTATTTCTATGTTTGTTAGGTTAGTGTGTTTCCACTTTAGCTTCGCATTTTTACACGTAAGGTTTAAGTAGGTCATGATCTGCAGTTTAAAATGTTTCTTATAGCTCCTATAAAGTTTGAATTGAACTCACAAACTGTTTAACCAAGTACAAATAATTCATTTTATTGGTTTTAAGAATAGTAAGTTTTATATTTAGTGAGTAAACTGAGTATATATACACATATAATATGTATGGCCGTGGTGGCGCGGTTGGTTAGGGTGTCTTTCTCGTTACCAAAGATGGTGAGTTCGAATCCCGGCTTAGCCGAAGATCCGTCGTGTTCACTTATAGAGTCTAGGGCACGTAAAATATGTCGGGCCGCAATGTCCTCCATGTTCTCATTCCAAATTAATACCTCTGGGCGGGGTTGGAGACAGGCTATGGGTCTTCTCTGGTTTCAATCTCTAAATCGGAAGATTCAGATAGTGCTGCCATCTATGAGCCAAAAGTCATACTTCCACCTTCGTATGAGGGTGCTCTATTTAAAAGCAGAAGACGATCAATCTCTGATTTCATTCGCCTAGTCTCTGACGGGGTGGCTTGGCGTTTCCAAGCGTCGTTAGAAACAACACGGTACATTATCTTACAATTAAATGTGTGTGATAACTAAATTCTTATGAAAATAAAAGCTTTTTGTAAAATTATTAGAAGCCTCTAATTTATAAAAATAAGATTATTTCTCATTTGCGCATATTACTTCGATAAATATTTAATATAGGAAGATGGATACACTTGTCAATACAAAATGTTAAGTTCTGGCGAATTTCAAAGTAAGTTATTATTCTGTTCTCTTAACAATATATATTTACAGGATTTTTTTTAAAGTTATTTGTTAAGTTATTTTAAGATTAACAGTTTAAGTTATTTATTAAGTTATTTTGAGATTTACAATTTAAGTTATTATTCTGTTCTCTTATCAATATATGTTTACAGGATTTTAAGGATAATATATTATTATAACTATCAATATATCTTCTCATGAATGAATATTTCATGTTTTCTATAAATGTAACAAATTATGCTCTTTAAACAGTACATTTATCCTTTTACATTATTTCGCGGCAATAATATAGGTGTGCACTCACAGCAAATTTATTTTGCTACATTCTTTCATGGAAATAATGTGTCAAATGATGATGCATTTAACAAGGTACATTCTTTTATTCAAATAGTAGAAACGGGAAATGTTGATGCATTCTTTGTAATAGATATTGTTTATTTAAACAATACATATGTCAGATAATAGTACGTTATTACGGTGCATTCATTCATGCAAATAATACACGTATGAAATGATTGTACACTTAACTAGATATGCTTTCACAAAAATAATATATATATGAAACGTTAGAGAATTTATCTAGTATATTATTTCAGAATGTAGCATATGTACAAAATTATTTGACGCTTATTTAATCAGATTAAGTTAGAATATAATACATATTCACATATACTTTTCATTATTCTATTTCCTAATTATAATACAATTTATTTCAATAGAATTAAAATTATTTTATTTTTTAAATAATAACAATTAGATTATTATAAATAACATTTTAATTCATTTATAGTTTTATGAATTTTATAATCAAACAAAGTTAAAATATTATTTAATTATGTCATGTTTAATCAAGACTGAAACATCTTATAATGTTGGTTGGAACCCTTTTGATAAAAAAGTTATCCGGAAACTAGTATGAAACTTTTTAAAATTTTAGGAAAAGGAAAAATATTTAAAAAAGAAATTTTAAAATGTAATATATATAATATAACATAAAGCAATAAATACACTGTATAGAAAAAGCAAATACAATATTAATCAATAAATAAGTATTATAGGCAATCATACCAGCTATTGTGTGAAATGCCGATATAAATTAAGAAAGGTATGTTTAATAGATAAAGATAAAACAAAGAAGAAAATATACAATTTACTATCAACAAGACAAAATCAGAAAAAAAATCTAGAAAAACAATGTAATGTAATATAATATAATATAATTAAGGAAAAAGCATAAGGACCACATCTTCATCAGGAGGGAGATGGTCAGCTACGCAAAAATACAGGTGTTCACTTTGATTATACTTTAATATATAATCTACATTAAAAATTTTAAACTACTTTAACTTCATAATTTAACTTGTAAAAATTTTTCTTATTACGTTTGGCAACCATATTCTTCTGTATTTATATTTTTCTCAATGTATTGCTTTGCTTATGTATTGTTTTGCTTATTTTTCAATGTATTACTTTGATTCCATTTATTTGAATTTTGATAAAGTTGTATTATCTTCTTATATACTCTTTGGGGAAATAAAATGAATATTTTTAGACTTTTGTCTTTTGTGTTAGTGAGAAAAGGTTGACTCTTTATATATTAAATTATAATCAAAGTGAACAGCTGCTTTTTTGCATAGCTGACCATCTCCCTCCTGATGAAGACGTGGTCCCTTTCAATTTTCCTTATTTATATTTATATTATATTACATTATTTTTCTTCATTTTTATCTTGACTTTGTCATATTGATATTAAATTGTATAGTTTCTGCTTTGTTCTATCTTGTTCTTCTAAATATATCTTACTTAATTTATATCGGCATTTCTCTCAATAACTGCTTTTGAACTGGTTTGATTGCCTATAATATTTGTTGAAATATATTGTATTTGTTTTTTTATATACATTGTATTTACTGTTTTATATTGTGTATATATATAAATATGATGAAGACGTTGTCCTTATACTCTTTTCTTAATTATATTATATTACAGCTTTTCTTGATTTTTTCCCGATTTTGTCTTATTGATATTAAATTGTATAGTTTCTTTTCTTTGTTTTATCTTTATCTATTAAATATATACATACATATATATATATATATACACACACACACACACACACACACACACACACACACACACACACACACACACACACACACACACACACACACACACACACACACATATATATATATATATAAACACATATATATACATACATATATATACATACATACATATATATATACATACATACATACATACATATATCATTTAATTATTTTTGAAATTTACATTAATTATAATTTAACTTGAACTTGAATTTAACTAATTATTTATATATACATATATAAACACATATATATACATACATATATATACATATTTACATATATACATACATACATACATACATATATATACATACATACATACATACATACATACATACATACATACATACATA
>JAPDSC010032494.1:0-10273 GCA_026290005.1 Latrodectus geometricus
TTAGTGACAAAATATATATATATATATTATAAATAATATTAGAGACTTGTTAATATTATTGATGACAAACAAAGTATAAAACTAATAATATTAACTATTTAAAAGTAGTGGTATTAAAAAACAGTTGCCGTCAATGTCACTAAAATTATTAACCCATATAAAATAATAAATAATATTAATTATTTGACAGTGCTATGGAAAATGTTTATGTTTTAATATGCAAAATAATGACCTGTAAATGGCATTTGATTCGAACCAGTTTCTGTCAGAACACCAAACTCAAACATTACTGTCAGCTACAGTATTTATGAGGGTTAATTCCTAGTTGCTTGATATTCTGTTTCTAAATTGTGACAATGGAATTCTTGTTAATTAAATAATTTATCTGGGTCTGTCTTTTAGTTACCTAATCAAAGATTGTCATGCTGAAAGAGTCTATGATCTAAGTATTTTATGTCTTCCATTGGTGTGGCATGCAAAATAGGATACTAGCTTAAATGTTAACTTAATGTTGTTTCAAAATAATATGAAGTTTGTTGTTTTTTTGACATAGTGTTCATTGTAAAACATCGGTGGGTTTCACCTGGTGGTTAATACATTAACTAACTGGTTTTTCTAGAATTCTTCATTATCGTAATCAAACTAGTAGAATTATTTGAGTGGATCTTTAGTTTAATAATATGTTGTCTCGATTTAGAAGTAGAGTGTTGCTTTTAATTATTTAGAATTTACATTTAATTGTAAGGGTTAATCTAATTAACTTACTTCTGCAATTAATGCACATAAAATGACAAACCAATCAACAAAACGCTTACGCTAACGCTTTAAAATGGTTTATTTTTAAGTATGCAAAATAATTCGGCTATTTATATTTCACACAATCGTTATGAAATACTTAATTTATTTACATAAAAATTTCTATCAGGGATCTTTGGTTTGTTTGTCTCCCAAAACTCTTGTTTGGATACCAAGGTTTGACTAGACCACGATGTATAGTTTACATTTAATTTTGAACCATTATAAATATCTGTACCTAAGGTGAGAAACGAATCTACGAATTGCAGAAGTGATGTCTAACTTGGACTCATAATTAAGGGATAAATTTGTTAAGCAGAATGATTTGGATTAACTAATTGAAGTCCTCGAAGTTAAAACTTATTTTTAAGGTACAATAAAAAATATTTTATTATAAAAAGATATCTTGACTTTTATTTCTTTTTGTTTGTTTTAATAGCAAGGAAATCACAAATTTGCATTAGTGTAATGAAGTGATTTTTATTTGTAATTTATTTTAGGTATTTTTCACATTTTTAGATTATGCGATTGTATTTCATCTATGAAAGCTTTTTATAAAAACTAACTTTTGGCTTTGAACTTTGCTTTCATTTTCAAATTATTAATAATATTTTTGTGAATATATGTAGGATGTAAAAATCTTTTTATATAAACCAACTTTTGGCTATGAACTATGCTTCCACTTTCAATTTATTAATAATATTGTTGTGTACATATGAAGGTTATTTAATAGTAAAAGCTTTAACGTTTCTACTTAAATTGCATTTTATAACTTTTTTAGACAATTATCAGATAAAGTAATTTATTTTTTCTTGAATTTCATTGTGCAATTGCACTTAATCGCATAATTTTTCTTTCTAATGCGTGGACCTTGAGGGAGGATCGGTAGTTGCCCAGATACTCTTTATCTACATGAAATATATCAACAAACAACCAAAACTCTAGTAAAAGTAAAATATATAGATTTCTTATTTTTTTTAATATTATTTCCTTAATGTTTAGCTATTTTACTCATGTGAAGCTTTGATGATTGTCGAAATAGAATGTTTTGTATTGTAATGAAATCGTATAATAATAACGAAAATATTACTAAAATAAAATATATTTAAATATCATCATTCTTTTCTAAATTTTACCTCCTTTTTTTCTAAGTCACTTACTTTTTTCAGGAATACGGGACCCTTTTTTACGAAACAAGTGCGAGAACTGGTGACAGCGTTTGTGAAGCACTGGAAGCATTAGCAAGGTGATTGTTAAATTCACATGCCAATAATAAATTGTAAATTGAAATGTAACTACAATACACTTATGAAATCAAAGTTAATATTCTTAATACATATAATGAATTTCATATTTATTATATTATAGTCTTAATGGGAACAATTATTTCTTTATAATATAATTTTAAATGTAGTTATTTTTATTTGCTATTGTAATAAGAGATTATTATAACTATATTGTTTACGCCATTGAATGGGATCATTCGACTGAATGTGTAAATTGAATAATGAATAAAAATAATGAAAAATAAACAAATATATATTTTGATTATTAAAAAAGTTAAAATTAGTACATCAATAAAACGTATCTTTCATATTACATTGAAGAAGTTTTAATTTCATTTAAGCATTTGAAAAAAATATTTTATATAGAACTAAAACTTTATGAAGCATATTTATAACTTCACTTGAGTGTACTTAAAAAATTTATCAAAAAGAGTCCATTAGATGAGATGTTTTAATTATTCTCCTTGAGCAAAAATAAGAATGATTTTATTTACTGTACTCATACAATATAGTAAAAAAATTTTAAAAAAAGAAAAAAAAAAAAAAAACTATGGGTTTTCCCTATTTTAGCCAACATTTGACAAGTGTGCGCATAGCATGAAAAAATTCAATATTATTCTTAATTTCTATGTAAAATCGATAAATTTTACATATTAACATAATGTTATTTATAATTATATATTGTTTTAAAATAAGTACAGGTAAAGAGTTTGTTGAAAAATTTTAAATGAAAGTTTGTATACTGATAATTAATTATTAAGTAGATTTCAATACAAATAGCTATTTCTGAATCATATTTGAGTTTGTGATGCATTTTAAAATTGAGAAGATTATTTTATTACATGAAACAAACATTTTTCGATTTTAATGCTTTTTTATTTTATGTATTTAGGTCATATAATATAATTGTAAACTTCTCTAAGATTAAGCATTATACATAGAGCATTCAATTCAAAATATAAAAACTATTCAGTAGTATAGTAAAATATGAATCTTGTACTTTAAATATTTATGATTTTTAAATAACATTTATCTGATTCAATAACATGTTTATCTAAATCATCAGTCTGAGCTTCTAATTCTTGAAAATAACTTATTGTACGAGCAACTTGCAAAAATAACAAGTCAGCAATATAACTGTAATTGTTATATGAAAATATCTATTTGGAACATCCATAAATCTCTGAAAAAAATTAAAAGCTCGAAATTTTCTAACAGTTGTTAAAGTGAATACATTTGGTGGAAGGAGTAACATTTTTTTGGAAAATTATTCAAGATATTTAGTTTTTTTTATAAATATTAATTTATTAAATTAGGCATATTATCCTAATTATGTAAATTAATCCCAATCATTTCTGATAATTTTAAGCATTCTCAAGACCAAGGAAGATGAAGCAATTGAACAGGTTCTTAAACTTCAAGAAGAGGACAAAAAGAAGAAAAAGAAGTGCTGTTGATTTTTGTACGACATTGTATGATTAATATTTGTATAGATTTTTTCCCTTTCTTCAACATTAATGTGTAATTGTTTACTGAAATAAATTTTATCATTATTTCATTTTTATTTTTTTACAATTATCTTATCAATGAACTTTTCCAATTTTGAAACCATTGACAAATATTATAAGCAGGTTTAAGTTTAGAACACCTCCTTAAATGTTTTAATGAATTCTAGAGATATAATTTGGAAGTGATTCAGTTGATAGTTGTAAATGGAAAACCACATTTATAAGAAACTCACTCAAACACTAAATTAGTGTTTTGAAATAGTCGTAAAAATTATGTTAAGATTTAATTATCATTTCTAAATAATATTTGTTAACAATAGAAACGTTGCAAGTTCAAAACTGTATGCCTTAACATCATTAAAGAATCAATTTAAAATGGGATCAAAAATTAAATTTTCATGGAATAAAAATGATTAAATAATTTGTTACAAATAATTCACATTACTACAAAAATTTATACGTTTAAAGAATATTTTCATTATTTTTATTAATATAGTTTAACAAGCTTAATTTAAAAGTAGTTCAATTTTAATTTCAATTTCAATTAAATATGAAGCATATTTTTTGTCTTAGATGCAATTTGTAAAAATAGGAATGTGATATTGCATTTAAATTTTAGCCTTAAATGTGCTTTATGCTAGAAATGTAAAACCTTGAAATAGTAGATTTGACAACTTCAGAAATAACGGAAGAGTTTGGCTTATAATATACTCAACAATAAACATCAACAATTAGAGTTTGTCGATAGTGAAACAAAACAATATTTTTATAAAAATATGTTAAAATTAAAATGCAACATTGATCCAACATTTATTGATAGAATACATTTGCATATTCTAATATTTCATTGAATGGTCTCAAATTATCATCGTAGTGAGGGAGTAAAAGTATTTTGAATCATTTGCAACACCTATTAAATGATCAATTTTCAGTTTTTTTTGCACACAGTTATACCCGATAAATGATGCAATGATAAATTATTAAATCATTGTTTCCTTCGATTATTCAAATGATTTATTTCAAAGTCATATAATTTTAAATTTTAATCCAGCTGAAAACCATAGGTTATGAAACTAAACATATTTTTGCTTAAAATCAAAATTATATGCGAACTACAAATTCAAGAGAGAAAATAAAATAATCATTCCAATTGTTTCACCCTACATTCAAGTCCTTCCATCAAAGTTTCGAGTAATTTTGAAATATCCTTCGAACAAAAAGCGAAATAGTCGTTGGATTCATCAACTAATTGCAAGAGAAAAGTTCTTAAACTCTTGGAATTAACTTCATTAACTTCATCGTCTCTGATATATCTCAGTTCTGGGTTGAGAAATATTCGTTTACTATTCTGTGGAAAAAACAGAAAGGAGAATTTTTCCCATCCATTGTTAACTTATTCCAAAATGATAATCAAGTTTATAATGACATACTAATGAGGTTGGTTTTCACGAATAATGAACTAACCAGGGAGACATTTGATCTGCGTGACCCATGGGTAAGGACAGCCATCTCATAACTTTGATTTGATATTGAGATATTTTATTTGATACTTGCTATAATATCAAAGAGCGATTTTGCAGTAGACAGTCAGACTGAAATCATTCAAGATCATATATATTCAGTGTGCAGAGTAATTAAGTATTACTCATGCAAGAGGTATTTGAAACTACGTATTTTCAAATCATGTGTATGTTGATCAACATTCAAAACCTGTATCTTAAAATTTCCTTCATAAATTCTAATTTTTCTTTATATTATTAAAAAAAGATCACCAAAATTTCAAACAAACTTTAACAGGATAATTTTATTGATACTCACAGCTAATAAAATCGTTGATGGAAAATAAAAGATTTTAACATAAGAAATATTTACGAAAAATATATTTTTCTAACAAAATTTTTAATTTAAATTTCTAAAACAATTTCGATGAACAGTGGTAAAATTTCTGTCAATACAATCTTATAAGAATTTTTAATTGAATGCACTCAAAAGGATGGAATTTGATTACGATGTTAAATTTTGTTCAGGATTTTAATAGTCTTAATTAAATCACTAACGCACTTTAAATGTGCTAAACTTATTTTAATAGATAAATGTTTCATATTTAAGTATTTTGTGATTTTATTCGATGATTTGTTTCTTATGATTGCATCATATATTTCTAATAGCATTTAAAAAAAAGGTAAATTATTTTTTAATCATTATAGCTTTAAAAAGTTGAATCACTTTTTTATAATTAAAAAAACAAACTTATTACAGTTTTAATAATTTCAGTTAAACTACAGATTAATCTATTTAATAAAAGGAAACATTGAAATCGTATAAGCACATTTTAGATATAATATTTTACTTTAAGGTATGCCGCCCAACCTGTCTAGAGGTTAGCGTACCTGACTACAGATGCGTGGGACCTGGGTTCAAATCCTGGCTCGGGGATGGATGTACTTTCTCTCTCTCTTTCTTTTCTTTGTGTGTGAATGGTTGCCTACCCTATAAACGGGTACCTATGGCATGTGTGTACTGAGGAAGTCCGACTCCACATCAAATATGGTTCAATTGGAAAAGTGCAGCATCGCACCCCATATTGCCGGCCTGACTGGCACACAACAACAACTTTAAGGTATATAATTGTCTTATGATATATATGATGTATACACTACTGGCCATTAAAATTGCTACACCAAGAAGGCGACATGCTACAGACGTGAAATTTATACGAAAGGAAGAAGGTGCTATGCAAATGATTAGCTTTTCAGCGCATTCAGACAACTATAAGGCCTGAGCACGCAGACAGGAAGTGGCTATGACGTCAAGGAGAAAAGGCTTATGTAGCTAATTTGAAGGGAAATTCGAAATGTGCGTTCGTGGTGGCGTTTGTAAGTTTTGAATACATTTTTATTTAGCGGATTTATTTTTCAAACTGAGATTTCTGTGGAATTTTATTTCTCTGGATATTATATATTCCCAGAAACTGCAAAATAATGCCATTCAAATGCTGTGTTCCTTTTTGTAAAGGAAACTATGATAGCTCTAATACTACAGTAAGTGTATTTAAGTTTCCAAAAGACATAAAACTTTTAAATAAATGGATTCTTATGATTTCAAGGAAGGATTTTAAACCAACGAAGTCATCAAGGGTAAGTTCCATACATTTAATTATCATTCTTATAGTAAAATAATACGAGTAAACTCATGCATTCTAAATATCGTATTATTAATTGAATATTAAAATAAAGTGTTTCACGAATATTTGAAATTTTAAGTGAAAGAACGGTATAAAATTATATAAAAATTTTTTTTATAAATGTAAGGATATTTTATATTAGTATAAACGTTTAAGGGGAAATGTTAAAAATGAATTTTTAATAATACACAGTAATTCAACAAATATGTAATCTTTTAGTATATATGTCAAATGTATAAATATATAAGTACATGAATATTAATACACATTGATATCAAATTATTGTGAAATCAGCCATTATTTCCATAATATTTTTAATAAACAATCTACTGCTGTAATTGTATAGTTTTAATCTAACTCATAGCTCTGTGCTAATTTTGCAATTAAAAACTTTTACAAATCTAGCATTAAAAAATTGTTAAGATTCAATCATATACTGCAATTAAATTTTTTGAATTTACAAAATTAAAAATAAAATGTTAATTGATGACAATTTGAATAAATATATTTCTTCCAGTTTTTATATGCATAGTTTTAATCTTAAAAAATTATTCTTAAAGTAAAAAATTAAGGTGTTAACCTTAATTTTTTTTACACTAAAAATTAACACTTCAATTTTTAAATATTATTTGCTTAATAAATTTTCTTAAGCAATACAGATTAATTTATAGCCTGCTTTTAAAAAAATTGTGGTACAGAAATGATGAGAAATTAAAATTTATTTAAAACAAAATTGAAGCTGGTATAATTAAGTTGCAAAAATGGAAAATTAAAAAAAATTCCTAATTTTAAATCAGTACATCAAATTTTTATTTAGGTTTGCAAATTATATTTCAAGAAAGATGATATTGAAAGAGAAACATATATGCCAATTTTAGTTTATATGGCAGGTTACTGTGTATATACAATATGCAAAAATTTAAAATGTGAGTCATGCTGAGAACAGTTAGTTATAGACAAGGAGTTAGCTGTTGAAGATGCTTATAAATTAATTTCAGGTTTAAATAGAGGAAGATTACACTTTCCTAATTCTGATGTCATTAGAGTTGTTTTTCTTTCATAATAGCCCAAAAATTATTGTCACCTGATTATGAAGGTAAATTTTTTAAGTAATCTAACCAAAGAAAATTTATGACTCAATAATGTCGTTAATGAATAACTTTGAAATTTACAATGATGTAGATAATATGTTTCTCTGACCATACACCTGAAGACATAGTAAGGCGGATTGTTTGGGTGACGTCTAATATACTTTTGAAAAATTATTGTCAATAAAAATGATACGTCAAAAAAAACTCCAAGAAAACGAAAATTAAAAACATTGGAAAAATAATACATTAGGTATGAAATTATATTTCTAATTTGTTGTTGTTGTATATAATTTGTGTTTTATTTTTGCGTTATACACTTATTTATTTAAATTCAAGAATATGCAATTTTATCTAATTGTGACATTAAAATTCAAATGTTTAACATAATAGAAATATTTTCTTAACAAATAACCAACAGGATAAACAATCTAATTTTTTATGTCTTACTATTTTTCAATAAATGAAAATTTTCAATTGTGTCTAGTTGTAATGCGATAGATAATATAAAAATTTAATATTTTTTTTAAATTATAAATATATTTTGACTCAAAGCCCTATTTCAATTTCAGTGTAAATTACTAGTTTTAACATTAAAGAAATAGAGTTCGTTAGTTATATTAAAACTCTAATATTAAATTTTACATATCACTGTTTCAGTAAAAAATAACAGGGTAAACAATTTTAAAATTTCCTATTCTTATTAAGTTTAAAATTTCCTATTCTATTTTTTTTTCTGATAAAAAAAATAAATATCAAGTAAAGCAAAATTCTTTTATCGTTAAATAGCAAACAGTTAAGTTATTTTAAAACATTACTTTAACAAATCAAAAATTTCAAAAAATAAAAATTTTAGTTTTATTAAATTTAATGTGATATTTTACTTAAATTATGAAAAGAAACTAGATATATGAAGGTACCGTGCACAAATTTTGCTTCTTTTGCCAATATATCAGTGACGGCGAAAATGTCAATAAGCCTTCTTCCGATAACTCCTAACTCACGAGCTCAGGCCTTGTATTCTAGAGGGTTTTGATTCAGACAAAGCAAGCGCCAGTAGCGACACCTAAATAGTGTTTAAATGAGGAAATTGTTCAGCCGGTTCCTCATACACAAAATGCATTTGAACGTTGTTGCCTGGTGAAAAGTTGTGATGCCTCGGGTAAGAAGGAGAAATGCGTACCAGCACGTTTCTGACTTTGATAAAGGTCGAATTGTAGCGTACCGGGATTGCGGTTTATACTATCGCAGTATTGCTGCTCGCGTCGGTCGAGATCCAATGACTGTTAGCAGAATATGGAATCGATGGGTTCAGGATGGTAATACGGAATGCCATGCGGGATCTCAACGGCCACCTATCACTAGCAGCCGAGAAGACAGGCATATTACCCTCATGGCCGTAATGGATTGTGCAACCACGTCACGAGCCGTGAGTCAAGAAACCGGGTCGTTTGGAAGACAACAAGTGTCTGCACGAACAGTTCGACGACGTTTGCAGCAGCATGGACTCTCAGCTCGGAGACCATGGCTGCGGCTTTCCTTGATGCTGCATCATAGACAAGAGCGTCTTCAATGGTGTGATCAACGACGAACCTGGGCGCACGAATGGCGAGACGTCATCTTTTCAGATAAATCCAGGTTCTGTGTACAGCATCATGACACTCGCATCCGTGTTTGGCGGCGTGTTTCGTGGTGAACGCACACTGGCAGCTTGCATTCGTCATCTTCATACTGGCCCATCACCTGGCGTGATGGTATGGGGTGCCATTGGATACACGTCTCGGTCACCACTTATTCGCATTGACGGTGCTTTGAACAGTGCACGTTAAATTTCTGGTGTGTTACGACCCGTGGCTCTACCCTTTATTCGAGCCCTGCGAAACTCTACGTTTCAGCATTATAATGCCCAAACGCATGTTGCCGGTATTGTACGGACATTCCTTGATACGGAACATGTTCGGCTGTTGCCCTGGCCTGCACGTTCTCCAGATCTTTCACCTATAGAAAAAGTCTGGTCAATGGTTGCCGAGCGACTGGCTCGTCACCAAACGCCAGTCACTATGGTTGAACTGTGGCATCGTGTTGAAGCTGCATGGGCATCTGTACCCGTACATGCAATCCAATCTCTGTTTGACTCAATGCCCAGGCGTATAACTGCTGTTATTACTGCCAGAGGTGGTTGTTCTGGATACTGATTTCTCAGGATCTATCCAGCTAATTTTTTGAAAATTTAATCACTTGTTATTTCTAGTATAATATATTTGTCCAATAAATATCATTTTGTTATCTGCATTTCTTCCTGTTGTAGCAATTTTAATGGCCAGTAGTGTATTTTATTTGGATAGCAATTGTCTTGAATTTTATTAAAAAAAATTGTGATAAATTATTTCCAGTTAATATAATTTTTTTATT
>JAPDSC010032496.1:9456-22944 GCA_026290005.1 Latrodectus geometricus
ATTTCTTATCGTTTTGATCTAATATTTTTATAAACAAGTTAGAAATTATCAAGGATTTTAATTCTCTATATGCAGATCTATAAAATATTTAAGTATTTTTAATTCCATAAATTATTTTGTTGCTTAAACTTGCTTTTGTTGTAGATAAAATAATTAAAACAATTTATTCATGAAATTTTATCCTATGAAATAATTTTTTTCTTTTAAAGGAAAATTAATATCAATATTTTTTCCCTGAATTGGGTACAATATTTTTGTATAAGTTTGTTACAAATTTTTAAAGAAAGTTATAAAATCAAAGAAACCTTAAAGTCGTATTACAATTTAGAGTAATTTTTCAGTCTTATTATTTTAAATCAAACAAAGGCATTACAAAAAAAAATCAAAAATTCGATTCCCAATATTCAAGTCAAAAATGAAATGTTATGATATAAATTTTCATTATTTAATATAATACGAGGGTTACTCTGAAATTTTTGAGATATGTGCAAATGAGAATTTACAAAATAAAAATAATGGTTTAATTTTAAAATACCAAGTATTTTAACACTGAAAACGATTTTTTACTGAATTACTTCAACTTCTTTAGCGTAGAATAAATTTTAAACAGAAAAAAAAAAATGGATTTGACGAGAGAACATTTTCGCGCTATGATTTTCCACGATTTTTAAAGCAGGATTAAATCAAGGAGAAGGCGTTCAACAGTTGCAACTAGCATTTGGTGATGAATCTCCAAGTCGTGTTACTGAATTCAGATGGTTTGGAGAATTTTGAAGAGGTCGCAATTTTCTTCAGGAAGAAAAACAAAAAGGAAGGCCACCGTCGGCAGTAATCCCGGATAATGTGTCTGCCATACGAAAAATGTTAATGGATGATAGTCGCTGTACCTATCAAATGATACAGAAGGAACTTAACATAGGATTCACAGCCATACACAAAATCATTCATGAAGAATTACATTAAGAATAATTTCATGAAGAATTACATATGAATAAAGTAGTTTGCCGTTGGGTTCCCCATAATCTAACTGAGCACCAAAAAGAGAATCGTGTCAGAATCAATAAAGAAACTCTTCAATTGCTATATGATGGTGGCCACCGCATCATTTCTAAAATTGCAACAGATGATGAAACGTACATACCGTTTTTTGACATTCCAACATGTCAAGAAAGCAAAGTATGGGTATTTGAAGATTATCCAATGCCAACAATGGTGAAAAAACAACGCGCACTGAAAAAAAGTGATGTATGCCATTTTCTTCAGAAGTACGGGATTGGTCAAAGCCATCAAGTTGGAATTACAGAAGACAGTAACAGCAAATTGGTATACCACTAAATGTCTTCCAGAAATACTACAAGAACTGAATGTTATGGGACTAATGCTTCACCATGACAATGCATTTTCACATACAGTCGAATTAACAGTTAAGTGTTTTTTAAACAAAACTAAATTTAAGTGGTCGAACATCCGCCGTATTCACCTGATCTAGCTATGTGCGACTTTTGGTTGTTTTTTAATATAAAAAATAACTTAGGTAGACTACGTCGTTTTCATTCAGAAGAAGAGATTGATGTGGCTGTAAATGCATTGTTTTCATCTATTCCAAGAAATAAATAACTTGAAGCATTTAATCTGTAGAAAATTCGTCTACAAAAGTGCATTGATTCTGGAGGAGACTACTTTGAACACACCTACAATTTTGTAAGTATAACTTTAAAAACCTAGTTGTATCTCAAAAATTTCAGAGCGACCCTCGTATATAGTTCTTATCTTACATCTAATTATTTCCATTACATTTTTGGAGTCATTTTAAATTGAATAACTTTTTTCTGTACTTGTAAGTATATTAGTTAGATTACTATAACATTATAGCATTAAATTTGTGACTAAAAACTCTCTATTTTTCCTCGATTTCAGGTCATTATATAATTTTGAGAGATTATCATCGAGTAAAGTTCAACAATCCAACAAATTTGTTGCTATACCAATAATTTTTTTATTGATTATATTTTTCAAATTATTGATGGAATACGATACAGTTTTACAATTTTAAGACATACCTTTGATTTTTGTATCCGACTTTAATAAAATGGGTTTAGTCATTAATAAATTTATTTTGTAAATTCTAATAGCAAAAAATAGAGGATAAAAAGAAAAACAATCTGCTTTACCGATTTCATTTATTATTTTCGAATTCTTGTGATACAAATAATACAATGACAATTTAAATCATGCTTACATACAATAATGTTATCTGAATTATACATACATAAAATCATATTTTTATGTATGTATAGTTCAGATAACATTATTGTGATAAGTTACAAAATACTAATTAATAATAAATAAAACACATAAATAGCAAACTTTGTTCACTCATTATTAATAAATTATATTACTTGCTTTTACAATGTGATAGAGTTATTTGCAAAATTATTATAATTAGGAAACAACTTAAATAAAAATCAATATTTTTAAATTTAATAATTTGAGTTTTATGAGATATCTACGTTTGTGAGAAATATTCTCAAGCTATCGTTATGAAACAGAAGCCAGACACCAAATACTACTTCGTGATGGGAAAATTTAAACCTTCTTTTTTACAGCACTTTTAAAAATAACAAATTTGTTTTTCAAAAATTTCGTATGTAATTGTTTATAATTCGAAGGATTTTAAACATTTGGGCTCAGCCGGGATTTGAACCCGGGACCTCTCGCACCCGAAGCGAGAATCATACCCCTAGACCACTGAGCCACGCTTAGTTACATGTATTTTGTTGTATGTATTCATTTATATGTATCTAGTTTCTAATGTATTGTAAACTATATTCTTATTTTTCTAAATAGTGAAATTTCAATTTACTTATTTTAATCACTATTTAACAATATGATTTATAAAAGCATTTTACAAATGTTTATATTATAAGCTACTTAAACTTTCCTCGGAAATAAAGTTACTGCTAAATGTCCGGAAACATGTTTATCATGAAAGAAATTTTGCATTAAAAATATTATTTCACAATTAAAACACATGTTGTTTAATTTCTTATAAAATCAAAGTTCTTGCCAAATTAACTTCTAAACCTGATTTGCTGATAATAAACTCCTTCATAAAACTCATAAGAAATATTATATTATTAAATATAACCTCAAACATTTCCTGAGAAGGCTTACATAAATAAAATATGTATTTGCTTTCCAAGAAATATTTAAGAGTAAGCAAAATACATTAGATTTTATTAAATGTTATCCAGAATAAATTTGTTATTTTACTTCTTTAAATATATTAGAGTTAAGCAAGTAAATTAAAATTTAGTTAGGTTTTAATTTAAAAGCTTAAAATTTATACCTTAGTTAGAAATATTTTATTTTCTATTAAAGCACCCATATCATTTAAACCGAAAAATTACTAAAGAAATATATAAATTGAATAAAAAAATTATTTATAATTTATTTTAAAATTTGCTTAAATAAAATTGAAAATGTTGAAGAATACATAAGAAGACAACAAAAGCTATATACAAAAATTCAACTAAACATCAAAATTGTTGATGAACAGCATACTGTCATGTAATTAAGATATTAAAATGAAAACAAAATAGTTGAAGATAGTCTAAAGATTTTATGAACCTGGTATGAAAAAAATACATTTATCTTGCTTTTTTTAAAAAAAAAAAGATTTAAAATAGAAATTTCTTTTAAATTATTATTATTACATCTAAAGATAAATAAAACAATTTCATGAATTCGTGGGAGTTTTATTCAATTTTGGAAACTTAAAATTAGTTTTCAAAGAAATCATTATAAAGACTAATTTTTTAACCATTATTATTTCTAACTAAATTTGAAGATATATTTCATTAGGAATTACATTTTTTCATTAAAATTAAAATTTTAAAAACAAATAGTTGAAAATTTATTGGTATTTTGCTTAGAATTTATTTATGTAACTATTCATTTTCATCATTAAAAAAACTTAAATATTTTTTTTCTTAATTTCATTTTAAAATCCTGTATAACTTAATGAAAATTTTTTATAAAGATAATATAAATTATGAAATGAAAATTAAGATAATGAAAATTATGATCTTAATGAAAAAAATTTTTTTAGATTGGCGACAATGAAACAAATATAAAAATTTAATCAAAACATTTTCATTTTTTTGAATTTGTCCATAAAAAATACGTTTTCAAATATCTATTTTTTGAGATTAAGTTGTTATTTGATATTCATATCTCATTAATTTTGAGTCAATAAGATTTTAATGCATAATTTTTTCACCTGTATCATTTAGGTACAAGTGAAATTTTCAACCGTTCTTCCAAACTTGTATATTTTGTATGGTGTTTATATGGAGGACTTTTAAAAATGAAATTAACAGGCGAGACATATTTTATTCAATTTGAATGAACCACAATCAAATGTAATATTATTTTAAATAATTCTTGCTTTGATTTATATAAATCACATCAATAATATTTTGTATTTATTAATTATCTACTATACGAAGCACAAATTTTGGATTAGTTACTGGAGAGTTTATTTTCCCAGAAGGAATCCGTGTAATTTTTATAATAGTTTTTATATATACAAATATTAAAATCAATAGGGTATTTTCATTCATGAAAAATAATTTATCGAGCATAAATATGCTATTATTTTTTATACATATTTAATTGAAAAATTCCTTTCTTAGGTCATAATATTTTGAAGAATGGATTAAATATCTGTAGGAATGCTTTAATTAGTATTTGAATGAATATTTTAATTTGTTTCTAAAGGAATGTTTTAACTTGTATATGAAGTAATGTTTTAATTTGTAATTGAATGAATGTTTTAATTTGTATCTGAAGGAATATTTTAATTTGTATCTGAAAAAAAAATATATAGTTTCCATAACATCTGATAATCTAACCATTCCATAAGATCCATAACCATCTAGCGCTACTTTCGTGCTACTGATAGGAGTTCGTGAAATTCTCTCATGTTTGGATTTGAAGGTAAGCGTTTCCATAACCATGGTACAATACCGAGTCTATAAACGACACAAAAATGTAAATATAATTAAACTTTGAAGTTTAGGTATACTATCCTTTCGAAAAATATTTTAAATTCCTTTTGAAAAAAAATCAAAATATTATACAGAGAATCTCCTTGAGGATATTAACTGATATTGACAAATATATCTTGAGAGATTTGGATATTTTAAATCGTTTATATATTTAACACCATTTCCATCAGAATAACTTCTTTTTTATTGATTAGTTTTTTATATTATTATGGATTTTTATAATTATTATAATATCATATCTGAATCTCACCTACATTTACATCAAACTGTAAACTTTGAGGTTTTTGCTTCCTACCATAATGTTCTAGCAATTATACATCTAGAAAATATTGCAAGATTATTTTGTATTCTATTCTCATAATAATGTTGATATATTACTAAACATGCATGAGGAAGTGGAAAATATATTTTGCATATTATAGCAATATGTATTCTAAAAATAGAAATAGTACATTATCAAAGTTTCTTAAAAATAATATATCCAGTTAAATAATTATAGAAAAAAACTAGAAATTATTTGTTAAGAACTCAGTGTGTGTTCATTAAGAAATTAATTTCAAATAAAATTTAAAATATTACTTAGTCATCCTAATATTCAAAGCAAATAAAATCATTGAATAAGAATAAATTCTTCTTTTAAATCATATATACTTATAATATTTACAATACAATTATTAATGCATATTAGATTTGAATATATACTTTGGAATTTCTTGAAATATTTATTTTGTTACATTTTCCATTTTAATTTTTCAAAAATATTTTTACTAGTTTTAATGAAATCACTTTAAATTAGTTATTGTGTCTAATTATCTTGTAATCGCCTATGATATAATTTAAAAATTCTCCTGTTTGCAAATATTACATTGAAAGCAAATATCAGTTTAAAAGCTCAATCATAAATTATACCACAATACTAAACATACATATTAATAGTTAGAATGTATACATGAAGGATTCTTCATATTCTTTGATAGATCAATTATCAACCAAATTTTTTATAAGTTAATAGTTAATTGTTAATTTAAAGCAAAATAATGAATTTAAAAATATTAACAGAAATGAAGTTGTGAAATTTAATTGAAAAGAAAACAAATCTTCATTTAAAATAGCTCTCTTGAATTATTTCAATCTTTCTTGAAATATAATAGAAAGCAGAAGAAACTTTCTAATTAATCATATTTTCTCATTACATTTTTAGTTTTCTTCCGAAACGTTGCAAATTGAAATGAATAATCTATATAAATTAAACGTAAGATATAAAAGAAGAAAAATATGAATATTCCTTGAAATGAAAGCTCTAAGAAATTAAGGAAAATTTTAATTAATTAACAATTTATCTGAGTTAAGTTATGCTGTGAAGATTATTGACTATTCATATTTCATTGAGATATTTCGGAAAAGTATTGCAATTTCTTTTACAAAATTTATTCTAGAAGATGATAAAATGTTGAGAATTAATATTTCTGCGAAAGCATATTTCTCTCACTTTTCTGATTCAGCTTTTATCTTTATAAAACATTTGAACATGGTTGGGAAAAGAACATCATTAATAATTTGTTTTGTTTCGAAAAGTTACATAAACGTAAATTATATATATACGTTCAACGTAGCTATTTTTAAATAAAATAAATTTGTATTTAGATAAGAATTAAAAATTATATACTTCAAACTTTAATTTTTACAGATCAGAAATATATTATGTATAATATTTGTATAACTAATTGTATTTATAAATTTCAAACAATAAACTTTCAATTTCTTTTTCTTTTTTTTTTTTTTTGTAAATTTTTATCAAATGTTGAGTACATAAATTTATTTATTTTTAAACTTACCTAATCATTTCTAAACGAGGAGCATTATAATTAAATTTAATTTACTTTGATACTATATTGACATTATATTAGATATATTAAGTCTTATAAAAGTGTATTTTTTTTTCTGAAAGCTTTTCAGGTCATTTCAATAATAGCACTTACTTTTGCTCAAAGCTTTAAACTCGACAAAAAACTTCTGTTCAAAGTTAGTATAGTAAATTATTTAACGTAATTTAAAAGCACAATCCTACAATATTGGATTGAAGAATGCACAATATTGGATGAAGTATATTCTTGAAAAAATAATATTCTTAAAATATATTTACCAATCAATGTTAAGGCTGGGACAATAAGAAACGAATATTCCAGTTATAAGAAACTACAAAGTTTTTAATTCTATGATTTGTAATTTTATAAATTTTTGAAATTTTTTTTAAATTGATATAATTTAAATAAATTTATATAATTTTTATTCATTATTCGAAATTTATTTTAAAATATTTATATTTATTGATATTTATTGTCTCAATGATGGGAATATATTTAACGCTGTTTTAAAAAATTTGTTATGAAGATATCAAAGCGATGACCATTAAATTTTTTGTGAGTTTTTTTTTTTTTTTTTTTGTCTACAAGAAATGTTGTTTACAAGAAGAATTTAACGGACAAAATGAGAACAATGTATATGTGGATTCTTGACATAAAAGATATTACTATATGAAAAAAAGTGATGAGGTTTATATTTAAATGTTTAAAGTAGATTTAGAAGAGGCAGTTGAGGGTAGTTATGTAATTTATATAAGCGTTAGTCTGAAAGTTAATAGAGTACTTAAAATGAAATATTTTGGTAAATTTAACTTTTTATACACTACAGTGTCTCATTAATTTTGATATAAATCTTTTTTTTTCAATATTTTTATATAACAAATGATTCTGTAAATACCAAATATCAAAACTGAACACCCAAATCCACTGTGAACTTTTTTTCGCTCTTGGATTTGGCAGTTTGTTTCTAAGGTTTAAGATAATATGCATTCCCATCTTAACGTGTGTTTTCTCCAATGTAATCATTTGGCTTTGCCGTTAATATTGTATACTATAGATTAAACTTAATTTGTACCCTAAATCGCTTATGACATAGAAAATTAAAATGTTATGAATCAAAAATTTAATTAATTAAAAATTATTTTTCTCTTGCACCATTAATTTCTTTGAAAATCACACGGGGTTATAGTAAAAGAAATGAATTTGAAAGCATATTTTAAAGATTTTAAGTCTGATGTAGAGATAACGCAAAAATATTCATTTGTAGCTATGTCTGTAGTGAACGGTATCATTCATCTGAAATTCGGATAGATTGAGTAATAAGGCTGCCAAGTGTGTCAGATTACGTATTTGAATGTCAATAGAGTAAGAGATTGACTATTTTTTTGTGGATAAATAGCTCAGAAAATGTTGAAGGTGTATTTTATCATTATATGAAAATTTTCAAAGTACAAGGATATTAGATTTTTAAATTAAACTGCCAATTTTTGATCCGCTTTTCTTGCTCTAATTTGAAATGAAATAATAATAAACAATATAATTTTTTTTATCCTTATGTATTTTCATCAAACAAATTCTTTTCTTGGTCCAAATTTTTAATATCTATCAATTGTAAAAATACACACAGGATTTGCTTTTACTAGATACAATTTGCTTACTTTAGCAATATCAAAGAGTGGGTACTTTTAATATTATTTTTTTGTTATAAATTAAATTAACTCTACAACGATACTCTCAACATTAATACCCATTTAATTTAATAAAATGAAGATAATTTTTACAAATCCAAAGTTATTAATATTAACAAACTCCGCATACATACGTAATCGTATTATTTATATAAAGTCGAAGCTGTATTAATATTGTATGATTGACATTTTGTTCAGTTACTTTTAAAGATTTAATGCAGTTTTTTAATAACAGAACAAAATTAATATATATATATATATATATATATATATATATATATATATATATATATTAATATTAGTTTTGTTATAGGACTTTTTCTCTGAAGTATATAGTTAATATAGTTGTACAGTTGTACTTTTAAACTAAAATGTAATCAGTACAATAACATTAAAATATGCTTTGAAAGTTTTTCAATATGTTCTTGTGGAAGAAATATATAACAGCATTCGAATTTAATTTTCTGAAGTTAGGATTAGGGTCCAAAAAAGAAAGTATAAAATAAACCTTCATTTCTTTATCTTCAATGTTTGCTACCTGTCTGTAAATCTGATATTTAATATAGTAAAGTTTTTTACAGACTTAAGTTGGAGAGTATTTCTTCTTTTAGTATGTAAACTGTACTTCGGAAAAACACAGACACAGTCATTTTGAGCTGTCTGCAATTCTTGACTTGTATTAAAACTAAGAATTTTTGCTTTTCTCTGTTTTTTTTTTTTCAACAGTATTTGCCTTCACATAATTCTACGAGATACATAGAATCTAAAAAGAAAGCTAAACTCGTTGATGAATATATTTGATTTGAGTTAATTCATGTCTTCAATTTTCCATAAAAATCAAATCAAACTTTCAATACCTAAGAACAGATTTATTGAGTATTTTAGATTTATATTTATTTAGTGAGTATACTCATCAACAAAAAATAATAGTTTATTATAAATGTAGCATTAGTAAAATAGTTTTCAAGTAAAAAAAAGGAAAATTCAAAAAACAAAAACAAAACTGTACATCAACTGTTTATGTTTGTTTTATATTTGTCTTTAGTAAGACAAAAGAAACATACATAAATAAAATATTTAAAAATAATTTATTACTGCTTATATTTAAATAAAATAAACAAGAATGTTCACCAATTATTAAAATATTCATAAATATGTGTCAAAATATTTTAATTAAAATAGTATTAAAAATTATATCACAGTAGAAACAAAACAATGGTAGCTATATTATTTCATATTTAAAATAATGCTTATATTTAAGCAAAAAGGAAACAACGAAATCAGTTTTCCAAATCTTTCTTTTCCAATCACAAAATAAAAATATTTTGCCTTCTCTATTCAAAAACAAGAAAGGACAGTTTAAAACAATTTTTTTTTAATTTCATTATAAATATGTATTTTCGCATTTTCTTTTTGAAACTTGTATAATAGAACTAAATTCTTAGAATTTATATTAAATTATAAACATAATTTATAATGGGTTATAATATACAGTACAAACAACAAAAAATTTTATTCATATAGGTACATGATTATTTATTATATATTTAAGTATCTAAAATTTATCACGAAACAAAAACATTTGAATAAATATTGATACAAGTATTAAGAAATTCCATGAAATTAATGCTCAGAATTACAGTTTGGCTTAGAGTATTACAGTTAAGTAAAAATATTCTATTCTATCTCACTATATAGCTCATTAAAACAAGTAAATATCATTAAGTTATTCAATAGCATAGAACCAGCATACTGTACTCAAATATTAATCATATAATAAATATAATGCAAAATACCCGTAGGGGCTGTAGCTTCAAAATAGAATGTAACACATGCAGTCAGAAATAAAATTTTTCCCTTTTACGAATATATTTTATACTTAAAAATAATTCTAATAAATCAGTTAAATTTATGATCACTTTTAAATATTTGTTGTTAAAATATTTTGTACTTTATATTCAAATTTTTCATAAGTTTTATAACATATGGATAATAAAAATTAATCAAGTGATAAAATTTTCTGTGTTTGCTTCACTTTTATCTCTTTCAATAATAAATTTTCACCTAAGTAAAAGAAAAATGGATAAAAAAAAAATAGTGCTACAGATATACTTTCTTAGATGTACATAAATATATGCGAATTACATTTGAAGAAGTTTATATTCAGTAACCATAATGGTCCACTGTGTTAAATCTAAATTATCAATCACTTTAAATGCAGAACATCCAAAAATGATCTTAGATTTAATAGAATAGACTTTATCAGTTTTGCTTAAGTTTGCATTCTCATGAATTATAAATGTTCCAAAAATTCAACTATTTTGAAATCTCTCTTTAGTAGTTTGAAATAGTTAATTTAAGTAATTTTAATAGTTCTTTTTCAAGGGTTTAAATGGGATTCTGAGTTCAACTATAGTGGGAAATATTATTTATTTAAATAGAACTATTCTATTCAGTTTCAGTATTTAAATGCTTAATTAGAACGAAGTTTGAACTTTCAAGTTCAAAACCTCGTTTTAATTTTTTTCTTAGTATTTTTCTTCACTCTTCTGTTCTTCAATTTCATCAATCTTAATGAAACTTTCAATCGATAATCAATTAATTTTAATTCATCACACTTCTTTTAAAATACCTCAAGAGATACTTGTAGCTCTTTGGTAATAACAGCAGATTTCTGACTGTCAATTTCGATAATTTGCTTCGTAATCGAAGATCTAAGAAAACCTCGCTTTCGCTTTAATTCATTCAATTCTTACTCAGTCATTATGATATTAGGAATCAAAATATATAACTATTCTTATATGGGATAATCATTATTAATATCAATATTTATAATTTATTAAATAGTGTTTTTAGTTTCAATTTTCAAACATTCAAGACTTAAGTGTTTTTCAAAATGTAAATAATAGTAAATGTCTGAGTGCAATTTCTTTTCGGTTGCCAAGTGTCAATTTTATAGATTAAAATTGAGAAAAATGATAGATATTAACGGAAGTTTTGCATACTTTTCTGTATCCAATGAACTCCTCGAGTTTTCGATGAATAAATCATTCCAATTTTCAATAAACATAGGAGTCTTGCAGTTAGATTTAACACTTTTAATTTAGAATTAACTTAACAATAAACACATAGTTATTTGCCATGAAAAGCATTATACGTGAAAAATCGAAACAAAAGCCCAGCTATTATTAGCAAAAGTTGTCCTGTGTATGGGTCAATATCAACTGAAGTCCATTTGGCTTCAGTTGTTCTACTTTTGAGCAACTGATGGGAGTTCGTATAACAAAGAATAATCTTGAGACTGTCAGTAAATAAGGGGAATGTTGAGAATAATAATATAATTTTTTCGGACTATTTAAGATACATTTTTATAAATCAATATCAATTATTCAGAAAAATGAAAATAGTCAAAATTTGATTATTATAATTGCTCACCATGTTAAATGTGTTTACTAATTTTCACTTCCTTTTGTTTTTGGTCATTTGCACGAAAATAGGTCAGTAAAATTAATAGTTGTTGTATAATATACAAAATGAGGCACATCTAACCAAAGCGTATTTCGTGATTTTATTCTTATTCCAATTATGGCATTTGACATTTGATCTGAAACCTTCAATTTACTATAAAACTATAACATTAACATAAAACTATAAAATATATACATTACTATTCTACTTTATATGAAAATTCGCAACATGTGAAATCTTTTAAATTATAGTATTTATTAAATTAATTGTTTTCATATGCATATGATCCCAACCATTTTGTTTTAATTAGTTATTTTATTTACTCAAATTAGAATAATCACTTTGCAATCAATTTCAAATTATATTTGATAAAATAATAGACAAATGTCTATTTTTTTTCCAATTTTTACTCTGATATACTGAAAATTGCTCAAAACCACTTTAGAAAATTGCATTTTCTTACTGTATACTGTCTAAAGACCTTTTATAGGATTTAAAATATTAGTATTTATGACACACTCGTAACTCCATATCTGTGATAAATGCCCAGAAGAGTTTAGTAATCTTTGATGCCGAAAGATGGCACCACTACACTACAAGTGTATTATTATCGACTAAAACCGTCTTGTTTAAAATGTCATGTTGACAATAGTGAAATTGAGCTTTTCTCCTAAGAGTGGTAGGCTCATATTTTCAGAAAACCATGTTAGAATTTAATGTCAGCCTGACATCTCATTTTATTCTTTGATGAGAGTCTTATCTAACTGTTAAATATAATTTGTAGAATCATGATCTTTTTTATGTAACTCTTTCTTTTGTGTGCTTGTTTTTAAAATGTATATTCAAACATCAAATTATTTTTTTTCTTAAACTAGTTTCTTAACGTTTATTCATCTAAGAAAATAAATCGTATAACCCAGCGGCAATTTTAAAGGAATTTTTTTTCTTTGAAAGAAAAGTAAAAAAAAACTTTAAAAGAAATCAAAATTCTTTCTTTTCCTTATGATTCGGGTATATACCCGCAGGTTAAGGGGGCAAAAAAACAATAGCTGGTTATAATCCATAACGGCTCGAATGTTTTGCTATTTTTTTAATACAAATATTGTGCTTTTTTGTCTATGCTAAAAATGTATTGATGTTTGTTATTTATAGGTGTTTATGTAATAAGAGGTGTAATTTATCTTTGACTCATAGATTGTACTTGATTTTGTTAACTATGATTAATAAAAACCGTTTGTAGAAACAATAAATTAACCAATACATTTTTTTTAAATTTACAATGTTGAATGTTTATACATGTTGAATACATGTTAAAATAACATTTTTCAAATGGCAATATGAATAATTTTCTTAAAATCAACATCTTCTAAAAATGTTCTTGGTTTATGAAACGGAGAA
>JAPDSC010032508.1:0-11496 GCA_026290005.1 Latrodectus geometricus
TATATATATATATATATATATATATATATATATATATAAAGCTGTAATACATTTCAGAATAAATTTTAATTGAGGCATGTATTTATTTTATAAAATTGAAGTTAAACTTAACTATCTCTACAAATTATTAACACAAAATTGGAATAATATTTGATATTTTCAGTGGAAATCATTCAAATAAAGGCTCTATATTTCTTTCCAACGTAAATATTAAAGCTGTAATATATATAATTTACCTAATATATGTTTAAATAGTTAAAAAAAATACATGAAAAATAATTATATAATAGTTCTTCTTATTCGAAACGTATTCTTTTCACCTTGAAATAAATTAATTCATTTCAAAGTGAAAGTAAACTAAAACTTCCTTGTTATTCAATTTAAAGTAAGATTAGTTAATAAAAAATCATGTGCTTAATATATCAATCAACATATTCAATGTAAATGAACATTTTAAACTAAATATGAATTTCTTAACAATGAATAAGCTAATATTTCGAAAATGTATTTTGATTTAGTACCATATGTATTGTTGTAGAGTTAAACTAAATCATGATCTTAATTTTTAAACGAATTAAAATTTTAATAATTTTATCTTGCTATTCTTGCATGTCTTAAAAACTAAAAATCGGAGATGAAAAAGGTTCTATTTTTATTTACGATTCGGGTTAATAGCACAGGTGAAGGAATGATGATGAATTACGTCTTTGTAAGCTATTTTAAAGTACTCTTTCATCCCCATCTTAAAGTATGCTCGTTTTATAATTTTTATGTTATTAATAGTCACCAAACGTACGGGAAAAACGCCAAACATTCATTTTCATTCAAGTTTTCTTGAACCTTAATCTATTACGCATGCATTGTTATATAAATTCAAGGTAAAAGGTTTACTGTTTGGTGAAGACTAAAATATGTGGACACGCGTTTTACCCTCTATTTAAAGTAGATATACATTATTAAGTTAATGAAACTATTTCATAAGAAAAACATACTATTTATTGAACACTGAAAATTAACTATATATGAATTCAATAACTTAACCACAATATTATTGTACTTGATACAAAATTCAGCTCAAAATATGATTACTTTAAAGAATGTTAAATATATATATGACATATTATATATTAGTATTAATAAATAAGGAAAGATATTTTTGCTTAATATCAAAGAATCTTAGCTCTCAAATAATTACAAATTTCCTTCAAGGTATCTTTCGTAATTAACATCAATGGTATTTTTAATTATACTTCATTTTTATTTTTAGAGTTTCTTATAGTTCATTTAATTAAAGTAATTTTAAAATGTTTTTTTGTAAAAAAAAAAAAAAATCCTGTTGTTTTCTTAGATAAATTTTTCCATTATAAATAATCAATAAACTTTAATAAATAATTTTTAAACATAAACATTTCTTTGACAGTATAATATACTTTGGAGCTTTGGAGAACTTGGCGATTTTTTTGGCACAATTCCTGTTCACGCCGATTACAGTACTAACAGGTATGGTTGAACATTCAAAAATAACGCAACGTCCGTTGGATTTTCAAAATTCTAAAAACGTTAAACCAATCAGAGCCTCGATTGGATCTAAACCAATCAGAACAGATTTGGTTTTGCCCAGCTTGGCGATCAATCGCGATCACAACTTGGCGAGAATCAAAGGGGCACCCTAAAGCATAGTCTAACCTCTTTGACAAATATTTTTTACTTTTTCATTTATTCATCAATAAAATTTTTAATAATTAAAGAATTAAAGTGAAATTAATTAAGTTTCTTAATTATCACATAGTGTTATAATCCAAAGACATTGTTAAGTAATGTGTAATATACCCCATATAAAAAAGGAAAATGAATTCTGAACTTTATTTTTCATTTTTCATAATCAGTTAGTATTTATTAACATATTGTTTAATTTATGATTTTGTCTTAAATTTTACTTAAAAGTTTTTGATTTCTTATTTCTAAATATAACTATTCTAGGTAGAAAACTTAAATTAAATAAGGTTTATGGTAATGTTAGCTTAAAATTTTAGAAAGAGGTAAAACCTATCAAATTTTTTAGGCAATGATCTGTGGAAACGGATGTCTAGCGTGAGTAGTTGCGTGTCCATTAAGAAGAGTCACGCAGTAGGTGAACAATTTCTCGATAATGAACAAACTGTGACCCACTGACGCGGAAAAAAGTAAATGTGTCCCAAACTAAAGATGGACGCTTGTTCATCTAAAGAAGTGACGAATGGAAACAATAGAAGCTGTTAAATAATTGAACCACGAACCAGAAAACAATGAAACTTAGCACAACGTGTCAATAGTCTCCAAAACATGAGACAAAATAGGAAAATCTCTTTAAAAACCCAGTATGAGACCAAAACCATTAAATAAATAAAAGTCTGTTATAAAAACATTTTTTTTAAAACGACACCTCCTTATCATAAAAATGTCATTATAATTCATTAAAATGTCAATCATATTAACACACATGTTGTTTAATACAATGTTTAGCACATGCTAATAAAGTTAACGCATTCATTATATCAATCAAATTAAATGCGCTTATGGTTTCTTATCATGTTAAAAATATGTTTAAACATGTTTCAAACATTGTTTGGAATTTTGAACACGTAAAAATTTTGGAAAAAGCACTGAATAGAATTTCATCTAAAGTTACTTCTTCAAATATTGAACAACATATCTCCTTTTGTGGGATTATATGTCATTTGAAAAATTCTATAACTCGAAATATTTTTTAATACAAATTTATTTTTTCCATAAGAAGTATGGTGAAATTTTTTATTTTATATAAAAACTATATCATACACATTTAGATTATTATCATTTTTATGATTGATATCTATAATTCAATTTTTAAAAAATATTTTAATCAGTGCGTATAAACTACATAAAATTAGGATTAACTAATCTTAAACCATTCTATACATCTAAACTTAAGCTACAAATGCTTATATAAATTAATTTACATTGTATGAATTAATTGATCATATTTTTTGTATTCAAGTGCCTATACTCACTTTCGTTTAATGAAAGTATACAATAAAATATAAAAGTTTTGATTTTCGAGGAAAAAAATAGTATCACTTTTTTCTCGGAAACTAATAGTTCACTTTATATTCTAATATGATATTATTTCGCAGAATTTCTTGATAAATTTCATGATTTTCACTTGTAAAATAAAAATTGAGGTTTCAATTCATGAAGCTTCTTCTATATCTTTTGGTGAACTACGTTTTCTCTTAGGAAATGTTTGCTCAAAACTATTATCCTAAATATCATAACCACATATGAAAATTTTAGTACTAGAGTAATCCATTTTTGCAGTTTATTTAAGTAGTATTTTTTTGGGTAAATATCGAAGAACTTAACCCAATTGATAAGAAGTATAGATTCTCTTGACTTACTTAGAGTTTGTACCAGAAATATTTCGTAATTTTTCATTGCAAAATATTGTCATAACATACTTTGTTAAAAGTTTGGCAAACCATTTCTGTTGAAATTTCTGTTATAGATTAACTATTAAATTTCTGTTATAGATTATGTGCTTATATAAACAAATATATCCTTCTCAAAAATTTTTGATGTACAATAAACAAACTTTGATAGCTTTAAAAACTTGTTCTAATGTAATAAAAAAAAGTTTCCATTTTCACGATTCTAATTTATTTAAAAATTGCAGTAAAAATAATTATGTTCCCATTGAGGGTGCGTACGCTGATGGCAGCAGGGGAGATGGTATTTTTGCAAGTGGTGTGGATATTGAGACACTTGGTGACGCATTTGATCTTAGCATCAGAAATCTGACGTTGTAGCAATCTAAGTATCAAAATACTTTGAGCTTGTAGCAGTCTAAGACGGACATCGCTTTATTGAATTGTTCACTAACTTCACATTGGATTACTGTGGGGATGTGACTAACCTGAATATTTTTTTATTTGTTAGGCTTTCGGATGAGCACACAGTACACTTTCAGTGGTTCTCCTCTCTTATTGATTTGAATAGTAACGAAATCACTGATAGTTTGGCCAATTTTGCCTCTGCTAACATCTTGCATGGCAATGCAGAAATCTCCTCAATCAAAAAGATTGAATTATATGCACTTTATAGAGAGTTCCTCCTTAACACATTTGGTAGATTGGAGAATGACCTCGTTGATTTCACCAGCTCAATACTTTGAGGAAAAGGCAGATGGCTCTCACATGCTTTTCTAGTGGCTACATCAAATCCTTTACATATCTTAAGGGATCGAAGAACTTTCCTGAGTATCATTGGTGCAGGACTAAAAGGGCATCCTTGATGCTTGAGTTTCCTGAGATATTAAAGGACCTATATCTATTTTTAGATTTTTTGTTCATTTTATGCTGCTACACCATATCCTATTAGAAACAACAACAATTTGAGTTAAGTTTAAATGTCTCCAAATTTTCTGTAAGCACATAATAACTCATTGCATCATTTTCAAAGATTGTGCCAGATGATTATCTTTTGACAATCATAGTATTTCAAATCAAATTAAGCTCAGGAAATAAAATTGTTTTTCATCACACATATTTACATGGCAAGTAAAAAGTGTTGAAAATTACAATTTTTATAATTAAATTATATAACATATAGTCTTTCACACATTTGTACTTTGATTCTGCATTTATTTATTTACAAGTACAATACGTTAAAACAAAATATGCGTATGAAATTGAAATTTCCAATGATTTTAATACTGATGATATAAGAATAGTCAAGTTAAAGAAAAATTATGCAATTTTTTCCTTTAAATACATTATATAATGATTTTGTAAAAAAGTTACTGAATTGTTAATCATAATAATTAATATTATGTTTACTTGACTTCCGCTTACAGACTTTCATTTAAATGATTTTTCTAATTTCACAAATTTTAGATTGTAGCATGATATTATTTGCTATTTTCCTGAATCTTTTAAACTCGTATTATTCTTCTCTTACGTTTTATTATCTTTATTAGAAGCCTGTCATCATCATTTGGCATTAGTAGAAAATTAAGTTATTTGCTATAAATATTTCAATTTTAGAATCTTAACTAAATGTATTGTTCATAAATAATCCTTGCAATGTCCAAATTCAAAATATCTTATATACCACTAACTTAATTTTCTTTTTTGGGCACAAACTCAAATTAACCACAATGCAAATGTAGCCTTTAAGAGTTTCAATTCATATTTTTTAGCAACGCTGCATTAGATGTTAATGTTAATTAAAAAGATAATATGCTATGAAAGCATAAGGAAGACATATTCTGCAAAAAGAATAAGAGGTGCTTATAAATGTGTGAAATCAAAAACTTTCTCAAACAATTTTGTCATTTTCCTTTACTATAAGTTGATAACTATGGTTTATAAAAATAAACTGCAAATTGCTTTGTCTTTTGTATTAACAGCTTGAAACAATATAATAGCATATAAAAATATATTTCATAGTCATTAATAGAAATTTACGTTTTTTATTTTATTTTGATTTTGATTTCTTAAATGTTTTTATATCTCACATTTTTGTAATCTCTATTTTCTAGGCTATTTATTTAGATAAACAACATCATGATAATATGAAAAATTATATATAATTGCTCGTAATTGGGACTTAAATGTATCTTCTCTAATTCCTGCCTCCATTTCTGTTAGAATGAACACAAACTCTATCATTCAGTCAAATATTAAAAATTGTATTTCTACAATATCTATAAATTTATCTTATAGAGGGCGCTGCAACATATCAACACATGTATCGGATGGCTTATAACCATCCATGTGCTTTTTTCGAATGAATAATAAAGACGCGTAATCTTTTCGATATTCAGCTAAAATGGCCGATATAATTTTCTCAGTTAGAATTCTTAAATGCTGGAAATTAGTTGCAATTCATAATTGTTTTAAAAATAATATATTCTTATATTTAAAATTTTTATAAATACATTGTAAATTTAAAAAAAATAGTAATCTATTTAAGTTACACATACATTTTTACATTTTTTATTTATAACGGGTTTCAACATTTCACAAATATTTTAATAACAATTACAATTTTTATAAATGAAAAATAACTTCTTATTAAAAATATGTTTCATCAGAATTAAACAATCAGTATAATAGTTTTAACATACCTAGAAATCAATATTTATAACATTAAAAAAAATTATTATTTGTCTAATCTAAACCTTCTTTTGAATAAAGAAAAAAGCAAACTAATTTTATTTGTCCTTCTAATGTCTAACAACAAAAATAATTTATGAGCATTTTAAACTAATTCAACACCATTCAATTTTTTATTACTTTTTTTTATACATACATAATTTCCGTATAAAATAGAAACTGCGAACTGATAAATCTTTTATCGTTTCTAACATTAGTGAAGTAGCATGACAGTTTCAATAATTTTGTAATAAAATGATTTTTATCTGAAGCTATGCAGATGATAATAAACAAAAACCGCGCATTGAACTAAAAATAGACTTTGACCCTGAAAAATATGTAAGTCAAGCATTTGATTTTGTTTAGCTACATACTTTCTTACAATCTTTTAATTCCATAAATTTATAATTTAACGAATTTCTGAATTAGCTATGTAGTAAGAGAACTATAAAATATAAATATATTTGACATAATTTTTGTTAGTTACCTTTTTAAACACTCCTCTCAAAATGTACGAGTTACAATGTGTATGAACTTTAGAAAAAATCAATATTCACTACCAATGGATGATGCTTATTGTTTCACAGTGAACTGTGAAGGTGAAATTTAACAGTTTATAAAAAGACATTTTTTTGAGAAAAATAATAAAATAATTTGTTTGTTTGCCATAAGAAATGGCAATTTAATATAGTGAATTATCGATGAAATATTATCGAGAAGAAAAAAATCATTAATTTATTGACTAATATAATTTATAACAATTAAAAAATATTCCTATAATTAAAAAAAAACAAAAGTGTTTAATAAAAATTACTTAGTTTATATGCATCGCAATTTTCTTACTTCAAGTAAATGATAATATTTATTATTTATTGAAACCTTTATTATCTTAATTAAGTGATAAGCCTAAATTTTATTATATTAATGGTATTGCATTAAATGAGTATATTCTATGCTATAAAAATTTGCAGCAAATTATATGGATATTTATTTAAAATTTCGAAAAATTTTAAATAAAATCTAAAACGATGGAAATAAGTTATAAAAAAATTCATCATTTAATATAAAATTTTCAATTTATTATATTTTTAATCATACATTTACATATAACTCTTGTTCTTTAAAATTATTTATTTTGTTAATAAATTTTTAACTATTATTAATTGAAATTTTCTATTTAAAAATAAATATTTTATAAATAAAGAAATAAATTTCTTTTTTTTTTTTAACTAATACAATAAGCGAAACAATGTATTGAAAGAAAAGAGAATTTCTACAGACCTCGTTTCTGCTGTTTTCCTTACAGTGTATCCTAGGTGTTATGAATGACACACAAAGCACATGAAACGGAGAGTTTTCAACCGGTGAAACGGAGAACTCCTTACATCACGGCGGAAGAACGAGAAGTGATGCGGTTGGTGTAGCACTCCGCTCCTTATTGATTTCTTGTGTGAAGTATTGCTGCAAGCTTAGCCGCTGGGTTTAAAAAATGTGCATTATCGGCTTGTGGGATTAAAAAAAACAAAATTTAAAGAGTCTTCTTAACTTTTGCTCTTTCTACACTTTCACTTGCCGGAAGAATTAAGATTTAAACTGATTAACAACATGTAAATATTCATTGATACTTTGTTTAATTGTAGTGATTAAATAGAGTTTGGAACACAAAAGAACTTCGTGAGAAAATGTATTTATTCATGAGTTAATTATTCCCAATAATTTACATTTAATTGATACATTCAGTGCTTACAGTCCATTACAAATTGCGCAAAATGGGTTTTCTTTTTGCATCAAAATTAAACGTTATTTTATGTAAATTGGTGAGAAATTTATACTTTTTTTATATTCAGTGATTAAACTTTTTGAATTTTAGAGAGTGTTTTAGCTAATAATCTCATCATGTACCAAAAATGAAATCATATAGAAAAAGACTGGTAAACAAAGAAATTGATTTGGAAACTTTTTTTTAAGCAATATAAAATATTCCAATTATTTATTTTTTATTTGAATTTGGCTCGTACAGTTCATTAAAATATAATGTGATATCTATTTAATTTTTTCTAAAAAGATGATGCTATTACAGTCACTAATTTTTTTCGGTTTGATTTTTCCCTTTTATATATATTATGTGAACATAACTCACTGGACTCCCAGAGACAAATCAAGAGAAAGACCAAACTAATAAGATACCGAGTGGACAATCACTTAGTTCTGGTAAACTCTCAGTGGAATTGTACTCCATTCCCATAGAATGGTGAGCAATTCCAGTTTGATATTTGATGGAGTTAGTCTGCAAGCATTTTTAGCAGATCTTTGTGAGACCATGACGCAATAGCGCATGCTATTTAAACAGGAGCATTATCATATTGATATAGAAACGGACTTGTTCCAAGCTACTGCCATAGTGTCGAAAACATGTTATAGTCCAAAATGTCTTCTTAAACATGAGAAGTCACTATCATAATCCAAACCAAGAGAAACAACTTCAAACCATGTCTAACTTTTTTTTCTTAAAGTGAAGGTGTGTTCGATGACTCTCAACCCAATATAGTGTATAAGAAAGCTTGCATAACAGCGTATAAATTTTAGGACTCAAACATAGTATACATGCAGATTTTTGGTCATAATTTTAAAATAATAATTGATGGAAATTAGCAAAGCATTAAAGTACTTTCTTTTAGCTTTTTATAAAATATTTATTGGGATATTTTCTCATGATTAATTAATATGTAAACACAGTAACAAAATGCTTTCTCGCTATTTGAGTCAATGATCAAATCTTTTCTCCTAAGAAATTTGACTTGTCAAAGTTTAAAAAAAAAAAAAAAATCTAGGTAGCCTATTTCATTGTCAAGACCTATCAATTGAAGCGAATTATGAGTTATTGCAATTATTTGATATGGGTATCGAACTAAAAAATTGTTGAATTGAAGCTAGAACATGGATTATTTGAGTGATAAAACTTTTCGACCCTATTCTACAAACAGAAATCACGCTTAGAGCTCACAACATACATTATACATAAAAGCACACGATCCCCCTCTTAATTTGGAGTCGAATCACTCCATTTATATATAAACAATTTAGATCTATGGTTATTTTTGATTTTAAAACTTATCTTTGTGATTTTTGCTACATTTATTTATTATTTTTGCAAGTTATATGCTTACTTTATTCAATTTCAACTGCTTCTATTATCACAATTTAATCACATAACATTCTCATAGTGTATATTGAGACACATTTATAAATCGAGACATTCAGATATTCAAGATTTAACAGATTCTTTAATTTGAGACATTTCGAAATTTAGGTTTAATTTAGGGAAAATATGAAATTCGTCCCATTATTAAAATTTAGTATTTTACAGTCAAGGAATAAATAGATTTTTCTTGATTATTTTTCTCATTACTGTGAATTATTTCTATTAAATGGCAACGGTCGAGTTATCCCTCATATGGAAAAAGTGACCGTAAAGCAACAAACGAAGCCAACCAAGCATGAAATTGTAACAAATTTATATATTCAGATCATTCATACTTTATGTATTTACTTTAATATTTTAAGGAATTTTTCATTTGAGTTTTTTTACAAAAATTGTACCTTCACTAATTTTAGAAGAAACAGATTTCGTCAGATAAACAAATATTGTGACCAGGATATTTATTTTGTTTATATTTAATCAAAACTTCCCTTGATAATATTTTATTTAAATGAAATTTCATCAAATATTTATTTATTCACAAAAAAGGGTAGTTAAGCTGTACAGGAAATTCTTTAAGAATTTTTCTCCGTACACGCTCATCAAAGAGAGCAGAACATTTATATCAAGAAGAAGATATTATAAGAATAATGGTAAATAATTTCTTGATATTACTTATGACTGCTGTTTATAGAGATAATATAATATTTACCTTAATTATGTAATTATTGAGGTACTTTTTTGGTATGTGCTGGTTTGTCGCTCAGCGTCAGTATTTACACAAGAGGGCTAATTAAACAGAGAAGTGGATTTCGAACTACTGCAAACATCCATGCTCGAGGTAGGATGCGAACCTATGAACTGTTGAACCCAAACAAGAGTGTTAACTATTCGTCTACCAGTTCGGCATTCGTTGTAGTTATACTCTTGGTTGCGGTGGATCTCGGTACTGTATCTTTCTAGACAAACTATCGGAAGTAGTTAAAGTAGAAAAACTTTTTCTACACTTTCAATTTTAAAGTTTGGATGTTTACCTCTTATTTATTTCTTCTCCCGAGCATAATTTTGTTATGTTTCACAATCGTAAATCCCAATTTAATTATCCTTTGTTTGATAAAAAGTGACAATAGGATGATGAAGAAACTAAACCACTCTTTTTACTCTCCTTATAAGAATAAAAATTTCGGAAGAAAAAATTAGTTCAACTATCATAAGTTCTCGTTTTGTTACAGTAGTTCAAGTTTTGGAGATATTTTGTTCTGAATCCAGTCTATCATCAGCAGTTCTTAATGATTGTAGTCTAAATTAGGAATTCCTTTATAAGAAAATTGTTGTTGCCTGGAATTCACCTTTTTTAAGATATTTTCAAACATCTTAAAACAAACTATTTCAAACATCTTCCTTAATATTTGTCTATTCTATAATATTAATAGAAATACAAGTAATTTTACATCCGATTGAAATCAAATTATCTAATTTTGATTCTAAAGTAAAGTGAAGACCATAAAGGTTGCAGTTAGTATTTGAAAATATTGTTTTTATATTTAGCTGCTGCACAAAATACTCTAAGTGAATTATCGTTTCCATTGAATTGATCTAGCTTAAATCTATCAAACAGAAAATATTAATAGGATTAACACATTAGGTCCTTATATATATATATATATATATATATATATATATATATATATATATACAGCCAAATATTTTCTACATCGGCATCATGGATGTTTGGAAAAAAGTTTGCCGTGTTCTGTGTTAGCATTGTAATTCAAATAAGAACTAGATACGGATTATGGGATGATTTTCACGCCACTTTCTATTTATGCTTAAAAATAAAGTGTAACATCCAGTATCAAGTAAAATGCATCCATATTTATATTTGGCAAGGTTTAAAAAAAACTAATGTGGAAAATGGTAATTTTTCTGAAAAGTGTTCACGTATTTTATTTCCATAAAGACTGGGCATTTTTTATACTGGTTTCAGTATATATATATATATATATATATATATATATATATACAATAAATTAAACAGGAAAGAAGCTCAGTAAATAAAACATCGAAGAATTGAGGTTGAATTTTTTGAAATGATGCTAATTAAATAAACTAATTTCTATATTT